>JADLZN010008477.1:0-76447 GCA_018155175.1 Sinocyclocheilus anophthalmus | reverse complement strand
GACCTCGAGGTTGGTTTATTTATTTATTTATACTAACAGTATCTAGCTAGCAAAATGTTTAGTTTCATACTCATTCCCATTTTAAAGAAATCCCAGTTGTTGTTTTTTTGTTCAGGGTAGCAGTGAAATTTGTTAGAAGATGTGGTATATATCAGTTTTTCTCCTCTCAGTCACTGTTTTTAGTTTAAAATATTTCATATTAACTACAGACTACAATTTTTTTAATTTTTTTTTATTTTTTTATACTAAATTACTAAATGTAATTGTCAACAGTCTGCCCAAGACTGGCTTACTTTGAAAACTAAAGAATCTGCTGTTAAATTCATCCACTCCAGGTGCGGTAAAACTTACTAAAACTGTTTATAAGGTATGTATTATCTTTTAAAGTTCTAGTGCAGGTGTCAAACTCTGTTCTTGACTGGTGAGAGAATGCAAGTACGTGTCCTATGGGGGTGTCCCTTTTCAGAGAGAGCCATGCTCACTTTTGAAAGCACCATAGAAGGGGATAGAAGCTCAATGTGGAGATGATCTTGATTAGGTTAAAACCGAAACAAAGCCATTCACACAGAACGCAAATTCAGAGCATTTTTTAGACGGACAAATAAGACTGCTGCACTCGTGTCTCACACAAGAGATGTAACCATGCAAAGTTAAAACAGTTAAAACTTTTAGAAAACACGTCACAAATTTGTGGAGGTTTATTCCTTTTCACTGCGTCTCATATGTTTTTAAATGCAGTCTGTGTGAATGGCACTTCGGCTCTTTGGATTAAGCAATGCATAAATACATGATGCTGTTTTGTTCATAATTGTTTTTGCAATTTATGAAATTATATTTGATTTTTGATTGAGTTAATTAGACGTAATGCACGTTTTTTTTATAGAGTTACATCCTTGCGTTGACAATTTAAATGAGATGAGTATTTGATCTGCATTGACGCCCTCCTATGGCTCGGTGAGACAGACAGAAAATAATAAACCTATTTAATCTGCATATAAAACATTAAAAATTAGATATTTGTTTAATTTTTATATTGTGTTTGATTGTTAAAACAAAAAATATTTGTTGTTTGTCACAATAAATTGGGTTAATTTAAAAATACAGTGGTTAAATTTAAAAAAAAAATTCTATTGCTCTTTGTTTTAAAAAAGGTTATAAAAATGTTCAATAATTATCGATACAGAACTATATGAAACATTATATCGTTGAAACACTTTTTAGCTATATCTCCCAGCCCTATAAAACGGATTTGGGGACCAAACCATTGCAAGCGCCATTTCTGAATCTGCTCCTCGAGCGTGGCTGAGATTCGCACGACAGCAATCTCCGCATTTCGAAGATGGTCACGAAGGGAAACTCTAATAATCTGGAGTAGGCGCCGCATTTGAAAGACCTCAAGTTTCGCCAGGTCTAATTTAAGTAACGTCCAAGTTTCTTGTCCATAGAGGAGAACTGGCAGGATTAAGGTCTGAAAGAGGTGGATCTTGGTTTTGGTGGAGATGTTGGAGCACTTCCACAGGCACCACTTGTGGGAAGCAAAGACTGCGGCTGCTTGACCAATTAGAGTGTGGACTTCTGCTGTAGTCGCTACTTTCCTCTCTTGTACCATTGTTCCCAGGTATTTAAATTGTTGAACTTGCTCGATTTGGTCACCGTCGAGATGAACGATGGCCAATGATCCATCTATTGCCCCTGTTGTAGTCAGTGGGACGCACAGAAACTTTGTTACATATAACGGTCGCGTCGTGTTTGAGCCCAGGTATTGCATTTGTTTGGTGGGAGGTTAAACTTCGATGGTGGTGCCGGCGCATCTTTCGCTTTGAGTGTAGATCTGCTGCGTTTGTAGAAGGCTAGCGTTCCAAGCAGACATTAGCTGAGACGTACATTTAAATAAAAAAGGAAAAATGTGAGATTACAGACGTTTTCCTATTTATACAGTAATAATTTGATAGATGGATGGATGGATGGATTAGATATTAATTTTCACCATGGTTTCAGGACTAAAATGTTATATAAATCAACGTGAATGATATATGAACAAACCCATCAGTGAAAACATTCAGAATATTGATTAAAACTGTTGATAAAAAAAAGCTTGGTGTATGTAAGTGCTGCTGAAGTGGAGAAAAAACTTTTAAAGATATGTATTGTAATTGAAATCTACAGATGCATATAGATAAAGTGCAATAAAATAAACATTTATGAGTGTATATTGGATGTTTTTCTTCCACTAGTTTGAAACAACACATAATGAAAAGCCAAATATCACAAATTTGACTAGTGCAGGTTATACCTGTAGCGTCTTGCCTTAAGAATAGCATCAAGAGCGTCCGTGTTGTCTTAAACTTTAGCGTCCATCCTCACCCGTCAGCATTAAAGGTTTTTTAGCTCATGTCGGTCTGAGTGCTGGTCTCTATCTGAATAGTGCCGCTGTACTTTGCTCTGCTCAGCGCTGATGTTAGAGAACAGCATAATGTTATCGACCTCCTGTGCTCATCAATACACCCCTTGCCTCTTTCTGTCTTTCTTTCTTTCTCTCTCTCTTTAGCTCATTTCCACTCAGGACGGGTACAGCACCTCAGAGGTTTGCGCTCATTGTGGTTTTGCCAAGTCTTAAGTAACACTGTGTCTGCAAGTTTTAACTGTGGACAAATATAGTGTGATTGATTTGAGCTTTTAGCAGCTTGTGTCTGTGTGTACGCTGCTCTTGATGTGGCATGTTTCAGTGGCTTTGGGGTGAAACGCGATCTCTCTGGGTGAATCTCCTAAACCGTTAAATGAAAAGAAAAAGAAGCCTCCCCACCCCTCCAAATTTTCTTGACTAGTTGTTGACATATCATTAAAGGATTAATATATATATATACTGACATACTGTGCAGTTTATCATACTTATAAATATTATTAAATGTATCAAAATATATAAATAATTAATATTTCACTTATAACTTATTAATTTTTCCACATATTCAATTCATCCATAAAATTCATTGAGATTAATGTTTATTGAAAAAATAGCTGTGGTATGCAAAAATAGCAAAAAAGAGTGGTAAAGAAAAAATGTCACTATTCAAAAAAAATTATTTGTTTTCTTTCTGTTGAATGTAATTACTTATTTGTTTCTTTTTTTGGACATTTTCTTGTAGGTTTTGTGAGATTCACCCATTTGTACAAGCAAAGATTTTTACACACAGCTGTGTATTAAAACACCACGTGTGTGTGTTAAAACTAGTTGTATATCTATTTCATATTTCTAAGACTGGCTGCAAAAACAATTTTAATTAAAATAATTAATCTTGCATGCTGTATATTAAAGGGGTCATATGATGCGATTTCAAGTTTTCCATTTTTTTTGGAGTGTTACAAGCTGATTGTGCATATACGTATAAGATCCCTGAAGTTGCAAAGACTTAAAGTCTCAAACCCAAAAAAGATATCTTTATCAAAGTTAAGACTCTGCCACGCCCCCCTAAAAACGGCTCGTTCTAACACGCCCCCCCATATCTACCTCACTTATGAGGAAATATTTGCATAATGCTGCCCAATGTGCACGGCCAAAGAAAGAAGGCTGGGGTTTCAGTAACCCACCGTTAGTGTTGAAGCAGAACCTAGGAGAGGTCATCCTGACTTTGCTATGACAATCTGGCGCTTCTGAATCAGCTACGTTTGTATTAGTGAAGTATGTTGCTATTGACGTTCAAATGCGGAGAGTTTTGACCGCATCGTGTTGTGTGTGTGTGAGTGAGCGCTTGAGGAGGAGAGAGCGAGCGAGGAGAGCGCGAGAAGAGCGATTGCGAGAGAGAGCGTGTCACATCACAGTGGAGTCAGCTGTCATAACCGTGGCTTGTTGTACTGCAAACACATACCAGCTTCATCACTTTGTCTGTCACACGACTCTGTTCCCATTTCTGGTTCTGTCTTTACATTTATTTGAAAGATGAAGCTCGTGATTATGGTAAGGGGCGTTACATTTCGACGCGTGCTTGCGGTGTGCGGCCAATCACAATGCACCGGGTCAGCTGGCCAATCAGAGCAGACTGGCTTGTCGAAAGAAGGGGCTTTGTAGAAAAACGACCGTTTAGAGAGGCGGGGCATAGAGGACCGACAATAATGTACAGTATTGAAAAATAAGGTGTTTTTGAACATTAAAGCATGTTCAAATTCTGTACAACCAAATACACAAATATGATCTTTAAAAAGCGTCATATGAACCCTTAATTGCTTTTAGACAGATATTATCATTTTCTGATGCTTATTATTATGACTGTCCCGTGTGTAATTTTTTTTCGTGTATATGAAGGTTAAAGGTGGGTTACTCTAAGGGGACGTCGTGTGGACTATGTGTCGGCTGTACCATTGAGAACGGAGGTCAGTCTGGAATTTACTTTCAAATCCTCAGTATAAAGTGGATTTGAGCCTGTGCATTTGAAGGTGAGATACCAATAAATAATCCATAGATATCGTTTTAACTCTGAAAATGCCATAATCGTACAATTAAATCATCTATGATATCAGGGTTATTATAGTTTAAAATATATTGGAATATAGTAGATTAGTAACTAAACACTAATTAAAAGTTATATAGTAACAAAACAATGTTACCTTAAAAATATTAAACAACTATACTTTCATAGTAAAATTATTTTATTTCAGCTAGTTGCTAAAGCAACATCTCTCATTTTCATTTAGTTTAACCTGAAGTACTAAAATAACTAAAACTAAAAATAATTTAAATAGTTCATATAAAAATAATAAAATAAAAAAACTAATAAAAATGATAAAACACAATAAAATTACTAAAACTAACAAAAATTCAAATGAAACCTGAAAATAGTAGAAACTGAAAAGTAGCAAAATATAAGCTAATTGAAAATATTAATAAAAACTATAATAGTATGTCAGTGATACTAACCTAACAGTTCTGTCTTGCTTCGTATTGAAATATGTTTAACTTATTTTAGATATTACAGAAAACTGAGCAATACAAAACACATCTGTTAGTAGTAATTGCCTTTAATAGAAGACGTTATTTAAGAAGTGGTAGAACTAAAAGCAAGTTTAAAAACCAAGTGCAATACGTTACTGTTCGCTTTCAGTATCTAGTGTATGGTAATAAGGCTCGTAAAAAAACAACAAACATGGCCAAATCCAGTGACTGTTCTTCCTCAGAAGCGCTCACTTGCACTGATAACTGGTACTTTTAAACACAAGATTAAATCACCGCTGTCTGGGCTGAGACTCGTTTCTAGTTAACAATTGCTCATTCCACGGACTTTTTCTTAGTGAACAAATGGAACTGACTGTCATTATTTTAAGCCCCACCACAGGACGGAAAGTGAAAAAACCCAACTGAGATCTCAAGACTCACAGTGGCGAGGAAGAGGAGGAAGCCAGATGAGGAAGAGGACCAAAGAGGAAGAGGAAGAGCAGGTCGGACGGCCAGGCGCGCTCGTAAAAGTGTTCCAAGTTCACAGAAGAGCGCTACCTATGGCTTTATTGCTAGATGGTGAGAAAGTTAAAGAAGTAACGGATAGTTCACCAAAAATTAACAATCTGCTGTTAATTTACGTTGACCTTCGCGCCATGCAAGATGGGTAAGGTGTACATTTTTTGGAGTTGACAGTAACGATGATTTATAAAATATAAGAAATAAAAAAAATAAGGAACACAAAATGTATACCTGTGGCTTCTGATGATATATTGAGTTCTTATGAAGTGAAACTATCGGTTTGTGCAAGAAACTGATTATTATTTACAACATTATTACCTGTAAAACAGAGCCTCAAGCAAACTTTAATCTTTAGACATGTAAAACATCCATGTTGCACATAATTTTGGGGGCTTTAGTAATAATAATATGCATTACATCATTACGTGAACTGGTGAATCAGTTTTTTTGAAGCGAAATGTCCAAAATGGAAAAGAATCATATTTCCGTTTGCCTGAGGCTGTGGATTAGAGGTCATAATGTTGTAAATAATGTTCAGTTTATTGCACAGACCGATCGTTTCGCTTCATAAGAACTCAATATATCGTCAAAAAGCCCACGGTACCAATTTGTGTTACTGAAATTATTATTTTTTGACTCTCAAAGTGACAGTAGTTGTTGACTTGCATTTTATGAATCACCAAAAACTACGGTTTCAGCTAAAAATTTTCTTTACTGTTCTACTCAAGAAAAAAAAAAAGTCACCTACATCTTAGATGTCCTGAGGGTGAGTAAATTAACACATTTACATTTTTGGGTGAACTATCCCTTTAACTATTCTTTTGAAGTTCTACAGGTGATTTTGAGTAGAAAATAATTCAACAAAGAGCATAGAAACACAAACCATGACATCTCATCAATCTTTCTCCATTTGTAAGGCGTGGAGTATAACATACGTTAGCTGGCCAACATTTGTCTTTCTGCTGTGGTCCTGTACACTGTGGATGTTGCGAGACCGAAGGAAATATGCCATGCTGACCTCCCCGTTCATGGTGGCCTATGGGAACCTCCTGCTGGTCTTTCAGTATATCTGGTGTTTTGAGCGCTTGAGTCCAGTGCCGGGTTTCTTTCTGAAGATGGAGGTGCCCTTCAGTGAACTGAGCAGCAAGGTAACAATTATACAATGAACTGCATGATTTTTTTTTTTAGATGATATATTTCACTTTAATCAGGCCTCAACTATAAGTAGAGTTGCTGCTGTATCGCTGTATGTATATTTAAAATATGTATATTTGTATGTAATATGTATATAAAATTGAATTAGTATATATATTTTTAGCAAAAACAAAAAATACAAAGAATGCATGTTTTATTTTTAGCAGCTGGTGTATATTGATTCTTTTAGGAATATATATAGACTACTGTCAAAAGTTTGACAATTAGATTTTTTAATGTGTTTTAAATGCATTTATTTGATTCAAAAATACAGTAAAAACAGTAATATGGTGCAGTTTTTACAATTTAAAACTATTTTCTCTTGAATAGAAATTGGGTGCTCAGTTATCAATGTTAGTTATCGTATTCTAAAATGGTTTATTATTATTGTCAATATTGCAAGGTTTTACTGCTTAAATTAATGTTTGTGAAAACCGCATATATTTACTTTTTTTTTTTGTTTAGATTCTCTGTAAATATAAAACAATGAACTGCGTTGTTGAATAGACTTTTTTTGTAACAATCGTATACAAATTCTTTACTGTCACTTTTGAACTTTTTTTTTTTTTTTTTTTTCCAAAAAAAATTTAAGGCTTTTGATTAAAAGTAGGAATTTATTTTTACTTTTTAGTTTTATCTTATATAGATAAACTTTTGAATGGTAATGTATCACAGTTTCCACAAACATATGAAGCAGCAAAGTGTTTGATAATAATCAGAATGTTTCTTGAGCAGCAAATCAGCATATTAGAATGTTTCTGAAGTATCATGTGACACTGAAAACTTGAGTAATGATACTGAAAATTCAGCTTTACCATAAAGTGCGGTTTTATATATATTTCAATAGTCATTGATTGTACTAATATCAAGATTTTTCTGTTTTACTGTATTTTGAACAAATAAATGAAGCCCTAGTGAGACAAAAGAGTCTTTCAAAAACTTTTAATAATCATACTGACCCCAAACGCATGAATGAAGTAATGTATATTTTATATAAATATGTCATTTCTTTGTAGTATTTTACAGATAAATTATTAGGCATTCTACAGATAATTTATTTATTTGCAGCAATAGCTGGAAAGTGCACAACTATAATGCAACCCCATGACAGTTATGAATTCATAAACACACTTTTAATATAAAATGTCAGTATACCGTGATTTATTTATACATTTCAACACATTCTGTTACACAACTGTTACAAAAGTGAGTTGCTACAGTTGCTGTTTTCGGCATTGTGTCTGTAGGTTTTGTGTCAGCTGAGTTTCTGGCTGCTGCTCAGACAAACTTTGATGGAACGACGAGAGAAGATGGAAGAGGAAGCAGCGCTTTGTGACATCAAAGTAGATGAGCAGGAAAAACGTGGGTTGTTTATTAGAATCTAAAACAAATGGTTTCCTATGTATAACGTACAGATTAAATCCTGTAATCGTCACTGTCTTAATGCATAAAAAATAACTTTCCATGTGGGGTTTAGAGGAAGAAAAAGACCAAGAGGAAGAGGAGGGGGGCGAGAATGACCTGATGCATGTGATTGGGAAACTAGTGATGGCTCTGCTGGTGAAATACTGGATCTATATCTGCGGAGGAATGTTCTTCTTCGTCAGCTTCGAAGGAAAGATTGTCATGTACAAGATCATCTACATGATGATGTTTCTGTCCTGCGTGGCTCTTTACCAGGTGCTGCAATGCTATCTAACCTTATAAAGCCAGACAGGTTGACTTGTGGCCACATGCCTATAGAAACAAGTACAGGTCACACAGGTCACACTACAAATAATAAAATATATATGGAAAAGAAAAAAAATGGTGAACTATATATATTTATACAATTTTAAATAAAATAGGCTTAATTTTATACATATACAGTAGCTCGCCCAGAAATGATGTGTGTGTGTTTGTGTGTGTGGTGTGTGTTTGTGACAAATGAAGACATAAATTTGTATAATGACAAAGGTGACTTTTATGGACATAGGTATTACAAGGAGCAGGTGACTTTTCAGGACATTACCAATGTCCCCAATTTTCAAAACGATTATAAAGCACCGGAAGGAGTGTATTGAAATCGGAAAATAGCACCAAAGTCTCCGGTGAAGGGGTAGAGTTTAGGTAGGTTGGTGTAGGGCAAAGAATATCCGTCTGTACGTATAAAAAACTATTACGCCCCCCCCCCATATGAGATGTCCCTAACTTTTCCAAAAAAAAAAAAATGTAAACAGTGGGTGGGGTGTGTGTGTGTATAAATATATAGGTGAGTCAATTCTCAATATAATATGAACCATTCGTGTAGACAAACATCTTCCTCTGTAATGATTTGCAATGAGAAGCATTTCTAAACCTTGTATATACAGTATACAATTTTATGCAAAATATATATAATTTATTGTAGGGGTGTGCGATAATGACAAAAAATGATATCACAATATTTTTTGGAATTTTGTCGATAACGATAATTAGACAACATTTTGCTGAGCGTGTTATTGTGCTGGTATTTTGGCAGGTTTAGGACTGCTGTGGACAGCTGACTCCCAAAGCTTTTGATATTCCTCTGTGGTGATTAGTCTGCAGGATTAAGTTTAAATAGATTTTTACCTTTTTATGGGCATTTTTACCTTTATAAGGCCAATTTTTCTAACCTAATTAAATGTATGCATCATCTTTTATGTCAAGTTATTACAATTTATCAATAAATTCAGACGCTATAGCACTGTTACCAATCAAATCAGTATCAACAAAATTTGTGTCTGCAATGCAGAGGTGGCACAGAATCTGCATCTGAAGAGTGATTTAGATCCATTTACACAGATTGTTTAATGCAGGACATGAATGCATTTAAACTGCAATTACAAATGCATAAATAATGTTTTGATATTTTAAACAAAAAAGTTGCATACAGATATTTGAAAGGATGTTTGGGGGAAAAAAAAAAGGGCGATACTTTAACTATAAACCTAAAATCCCAGTACGGTGGCGCAAATCACTGCCTGAGTGATTCATTGAGTCATTCATTCAACCGATTCATTCAAACGGCTGATTGATTCAGTAACGAAACACTGTAGTGTGTTGCTCAGAGATGCAAAACAGTTCTGCTGTGGCTTTGTTTGAAATTGTTTTTGTTGACGAAATGGAGAAAAAAGAACAGGAACTGTTGTCTAAAATGTAAGTCAATTAATATTAACTTCTTGTTTATTGGACTGTTTTATAAAATCAGTATCACATTTGCAATCATACTGATATTTGGAGAAAAGCACCACTCTTTGTGTGATGTTAACTATATCAGATGATAAATATAAAATACATATAAAAGTCTTAGTTTATGCGTGCACTCTCTGGGTGTGTTTTTGCGATATACTCGACAATGTCAAATCGCATATCGTTTAAACAAGAACTGCCAATATTATCGTAGCTTAATCACACATTCCTAACTTAGTGTATTTTTTTGCATAAAGTTCAGCTATTTTATGACCATTTTATATAATTTTGTATGTGTGCTAAATATACCATTTAATTTAGTTTTATTATATTCTATAGATAGAAGTACAT
The DNA here is from genome assembly GCA_018155175.1 of Sinocyclocheilus anophthalmus. Taxonomy (NCBI): domain Eukaryota; kingdom Metazoa; phylum Chordata; class Actinopteri; order Cypriniformes; family Cyprinidae; genus Sinocyclocheilus; species Sinocyclocheilus anophthalmus. Next base: position 66,264 of record JADLZN010008477.1, on the reverse strand, counting down.
AAGAATAATTTAATTGTATTTTGCATTAACAAAGAGGTCTGTTATGTAAAGTTTACAAATAATTGTAGACTTTGAAGTGTGTGTGTATATATATATATATAATATATATATATATACAGGTGCCTCTCAATAAATTAGAATGCCGTGGAAAAGTAAATTTATTTCAGTAACTCAACTCAAATTGTAAAACTTGTGTATTAAATAAATTAAATGCACACAGACTGAAGTCGTTTAAGTCTTTGGTTCTTTTAATTAGGATGATTTTGGCTCACATTTAACAAAAAACCACCAATTCACTATCTCAACAAAATAGAATATGGTGACATGCCAATCAGCTAATCAACTCAAAAACACCTGCAAAGGTTTCCTGGGCCTCAAAATGGTCTCTCAGTTTGGTTCAAAAGGCTACACAATCATGGGGAAGACTGCTGATCAGACAGTTGTCCAGAAGACAATCATTGACACCCTCAATGGAGGGTAAGCCACAAACATTCATTGCAAAGAAGCTGGCTGTTCACAGGGTCCCCCCTGAGTGCTGTATCCAAGCATGTTCACAGAAAGTTGAGTGGAAGAAAAAACGTGTGGAAGAAAAAGATGCACAACCAACCGAGAGAACGCAGCCTTATGAAGATTGTCAAGCAAAATAGATAAAAGAATTTGTGTGAACTTCACAAGGAATGGACTGAGGCTGGGGTCAAGGGATCAAGAGCCACCACACACAGACGTGTCAAGGAATTGGCTACAGTAGTCGTATTCCTCTTGTTAAGCCACTCATGAACCACAGACAACGTCAGAGGCGTCTACCTGGGCTAAGGAGAAGAAGAACTGGGATGTTGCCCAGTGGTCCAAAGTCCTCTATTCAGATGAGAGCAAGTTGGATTTTCATTGGGAAACCAGGGTCCTAGAGTCTGGAGGAAGGGTGGAGCCCTTCCCAAGTTGCTTGAAGTCCAGTGTTAGTTTCCACAGTCTGTGATGATTTGGGTGCAATGTCATCTGCTGATGTTGGTCCATAGTGTTTTTTGAAAACCAAAGTCACTGAACCCGTTTGCCAAGAAATTTTGGAGCACTTCATGCTGACCAGCTTTATGAAGATGCTGATTTCATTCTCCAGCAGGACTTGGCACCTGCCCACAATGCCAAAAGACCAAAGTGGTAAATGACCAGTTGTTGGTCTCTTGTGCATGGACTGGCCAGCAAACTCACCAGACCTGAACCCCATAGAGAATCTATGGGGTATTGTCAAGAGGAAAATGAGAAACAAGAGGAAAAAAAATGCAGATGAGCTGAAGGCCAATGTCAAAGAAACCTGGGCTTCCATACCACCTCCGCGTCTATTTTTGTTCAGGTTCAGTGGGCTGCTACTTCAGCACAGTTACGGGTAACGCAGACTTCAGATCTTCCCGTTTACACCCTAGAAGAAGTCACAAAGCATTGTTCCCTTGACAGTGGTGTGTGGGTCACCTATAAAGGAGCAGTCTACGATATCACTGAATTTGTGGCCATTCACCCTGGTGGCGACAAAATACTTCTGGCTGCAGGTGGAGCTCTGGAACCGTACTGGGCATTATATGCCGTTCATCAGCAAGACCATGTTCTAGAAATCCTCTCAGAGTATAAAATTGGTGTTCTTGATGCAGAGAGTAACAAGAAACAAGAGAGTGCCAACCCTTTAGACCCTTACTCTGCTGAGCCAACACGTCACCCTGCTCTTCAGATCAACAGTCTGAAACCTTTCAATGCCGAACCACCCGCATCTATACTTTCGGATAATTACATCACCCCTTCAGTCATATTTTTTAAGCGTAATCATCTTCCAGTGCCCAGGGTGGATTCTGAAGCTTACAGGTTGGATATCGAGGGTCTCCCTGGTGGAGTAGTATCACTTAGTCTAAGTGAGCTAAAGTCTCGTTTTCCAAAACACACCATTACAGCGACGCTTCAGTGTGCCGGGAACCGTCGTTCTGAGATGAACAAAGTCAAGCAAGTCAAAGGACTCAATTGGGGCATCGCCGCAATAAGCAACGCTACATGGTCAGGTGCACGTCTGCGGGATGTACTGTTGTTCTATGGCTTTGGACCAGAGGTAGCAGCGAAAGCCAAACATGTCCAGTTTGAAGGGTTAGACAGGGATGTGACGGGTACATCATACGGTGCATCTATTCCACTGAACAATGCTGTGAGCGAAGAAGGTGATGTTCTCCTCGCGTATGAGATGAACGGCGAGGACCTCCCACTGACCACGGCCACGCTGTCCCGTGTAGGTACCTGGTTCCATTGCAAAACGTTTTCGTTCCACCGTACCTTTAGGTTCTCTTGCAAAACTTTTGTGTTCCCTCTGAAAAACTTTGCATTTTACTCTCAAACCTTTTGTGAAGAAAATAATATGAGCTGAGAGGAAAAACTTTATTTCAATGCCTTTGCGAGGAAACAAAGTTTATTGGGGGAATGCAATACTTTTGCAAGTGAACTCAAAAACATTGAAACATAATTTTTCCTCCAGTCTCATAGTCTTCTCATCACCACGTCCCCTTAGGGGCTCCATAGATATATGACATTTGACATGACATGAAAAATATCAAAGTCTTCTTGAAGAACATCTTTTAGAACATCATCAGCAGATATTTCCCAAATAATCAGCTTCTTTAACTTAAATCAGACTTGGCAAAGCTGGTCTAGCTGGTGTTTTCAGCCAATTTAGATGGTCTCCAAGATAGTCTCCCAGCCTGAACAGAAGTTGCCAAAACCCCTTTAAAACCAGCCATCAGACTAGCCTAGGGTCCAGCTAAAATACATAACCATTCTCTAAGAAATATTAAAGGCCATAAAACTCGTTTTAAAATTTGTTTTAACTTTTGCAACAGCTGCTATAGTACATTCTCAGTTTTCTTTTTCAGTGAGTGTCATTCCTTCTACTGTCTGCAGTATGGAGACTAGCACAAAAGAGTGGTAGCAGGGTCACAAGGTTAGACTTGAATTAAATTACAATTCAAAGGGAGATTCAGTGAGCATTATGCGCAGTCAAATTTCCTGGACAGGATGGCAGTGCTCTGTTGTCTCTGAGAGACAGTACATGAAATACTCTGCTGATGTGTTTACCTCTTGGTCCACGTCAGTAAGCAATACAGTTAATTTGATTTCAGTCTCATCTAAGCAGTAGTACGGAGTGACACCCTCCTGCGGTGCTCTAGATTCTCCTACCCTGACCTAAAAACCTGGGCTCATTCATTCTCAGCACCCCATTTCTCTTAATATAAACGTGAAGAGCTTTATCATCTGCTTCCCCCACAGCAGGCATATGTTATCATTTACTGCTCGTTAGCTTACTGATCACTCGCACCCAAGGTAAGGAAAGCAGTAATATATTTGTTAGAGAGGTTAGCCATTCATCAAACTCTCAGACGTGGGCAAGGATGAATCGACATTTTAAATAGTCTTGCTCGGGGCGTGTGGTTGCATCCTAGGTTCAAGTTTTGTGAATTTGCAAACTTTAGCATTATTGGAATCAGATTTGACTGGTGTGCGCCAAAATGGAGTCAGACCTGATCTTGAGGTGCATTGAAACTTAATAATCCACTAACATAATAATATTAGCAATAACTCGGCACTTGTTATGGAACTATCTAGCTTATATTAGCATAGAACAAATCCCTAACCCAAATTTGGTGCACGACTCATCCAAGTGCTTCAAATGTGAATGATATGTTAAGCTGCTTGCTTTGGAGAGGTGTGCCATTGCCATTGAATCATTTATTTTAACCTGGTGGTGGACAAATAAAACAAAATGCAGAAATTCCCATAGACTTGCACTTAAGGAAGATCTTAATCCAGTTCTAGAAACTAGCAGCTGGATTCATGAAGAAGTTATTCTTAAAATGAATTCCAAGAAGTTAGTAAGAATGTTCATAAGTGCAATCCTTGAAGAATTCTTAATAAGTTCTCAGAATGGCTTGGCAGGGGTTCAGCACTCTGCATCACGTTTTTTAACTTTAAAAAGTAATTTATGGTGATTTTTAATAAGATTCTTTTTAGGAAGATGAATTCTTCTTAGGTTTTGCTTTAAGAACAAGCTTAGAACAAGAACAAGATCATAAAAGAACATTCTTAAGAAGCATTTTTTTGGAATACAAAATATACTTCCCTTTTTCTCAAAGAAGAAAATTAAGTTTAATAGCCAGTTATTTAGTTTAATAATGTTTAATAAATCCAGCCCCAGGACCTGAGGGTTGGCTTGTTTGACTAAAACTAACCATGTAGCATTAAAAACAACCATCTAACACTAAAAACAACTGCCTTATATAACCACCCAAAACAACCATATTGCAATGAGCAAATAAAACATTTTATTTTGCAGTAGTGACAAATGTGGACAAGTACCACTTCAGAAAAATTTAAAAATCTAGTTGCTTTGGCCTTGGTTACATGAGTGAAAGAAGAAAGTCACATCCAGAGGTGGAGAAAGTTATTTTGAAGAAAGATTAAGAAGCCAAGTGTCGCTGTAGCTCATGGACATTTATAAGCAAGAAAATGTTTTTTGTTTGTTTTTTGTTACTCTAGAACTTTTGTTGCCTATATATATGCGCTGTTTTGTCACCCATACTGTAGCCATTGATATCGCTCTCTTCTTTTCTCTCCAGATGTACATTCAGACGACCACACTGACTGTCTCTCTGAGCCTGAGTGCATCCGTGTCTCTGGGGATGCTCTACATGCCCAAAGTCTACATCATTATCCTGCACCCAGAACAGAACGTGCCCAAACGCAAGCGCAGCTTCAAGGCCATCGTCACCGCTGCCACCATGACAAACAAGCTCAGCCAGCTGGCCAGTGAACGGCCCAATGGAGAGGTGAAAACTGAACTCTGTGAGAGTGTGGACAATAGTAGTGAGTACAGACATCTTCTCTATCATGCACACTGTTAATGTTAATGTGGCACGTGGGTCAATGACGTGATGCTGATTTTTCACCTTAATTTCTGAGTAAAATTAATTTTTGAGATTTTTCTAAGGGATAAAATAAAAAAAATCACGGTTATCAAAATCTCTTGAGACCGTACCAGATGGAAAAAAATTTTGAAAAGAACACCTTGGCTTAATATGTTATTATGGTTCTCCAACCTCCAGGCCCTCATTGCCCACAAGAGCTGGAAGATCCCCACTCCTCTAGTTAGTAAATTAAAATTCGATTCCAGACGTTTTCAGAGCCAAAGGGTACGTCAGGTTCTCACTCTTTTTAACCAATGAATTTACATGATTGACTGGATAAGGATTTTTTTTCTTAAAATATTTTTCACTCATAATTTCTACCTGGTAAAATATTTTAGAGCTTGGCATAACTAGAGAAATGTACATTCATTATAAACTACCCATGGATTTTTAAGATTTTATAAATTTATATGGCTTGTCCAGGACTGTGGGAACCCTGGTTATTGAAAAATGTTGATTTTTACTTGTTTTTTATTATTTTAATGTGTTTTTCCCTCGATCTTATTCTAAATCATTTTAAGCCATATTTAGGCCCCCAGTTGAGAACCACTGTCTCAGATATTTAAATTACATATTAAATTACATTTTTTTAAATTTAATTAGATTTTGTTTTCATATATTTATGTACTTACTAATGTACTAATGGTACACTTCCCTAAAAACTTTTATATTTACGAATTAATAAGTCATCATATTTGTAAAAATGCTAATTTAATAATACATATTTTAAAATGTTGTTTACAAAAAAAAATACAAAAATAATATGTGTACACACTACTCACTTGTATTCAAGCTCTAAAAATGTGTTATTGCTTAGATGGTTACACTATATGAAATTTTTAGAGCAATTTAAACAAGCAAGACATTTTTTGAAAATGATATAGTAGTTTTTTAAAACCAACATAAATACAAGTTTCATTTTAAACTAGATTTTTTTTATTATTATTCTTTTCCCTTATACAGTGTCATTGACCCACATATATTGCATTCATTTTTGTACTAATGAACTGATAACTCTGATTATTCTACAGTGTTTGCATTGCTTACTCTCTTTGGTATTTATCTTGTCATCTGAAGCTTTTTATTGTGAGGAAATGGAGCAGATAAGGATGCATTCACTAGAGTATCATTGCTAATTCATTAGCTATGCTGCCTGCATTGTCTGACGCTAACACTAGATAGAACGTTTAGGCTTGATTCACATCTCGTGTAAAATTATGTCTGAGGGAATCTGAATTACTGGCTGCAAGCTCATGGCAGCAGACTGTATTTCAGCAGCCAGTGTGGTGTTACCTTTTACATGAGGGATCCTATCATTAACCAGGGCAAGGGCAGCATGTGCAGGTCCACAGCACTGTGTAAAAGTTAATGCAAATGTTCAGACCCTCACTAATGTGCCATGACCCTTCTGCTAAAGGGCTCTAACACTGGGCCAGTTCGTAATGAGAGTCAAATGTGGCATGTAATGAATAAGCAGAGAATGCCATTTGGAGGACAAACACGTTTTGGTGTTTCTCAGTGTGTTTAATTTGTGTACTGTAAATGCTGCATTACCTTGCCTGTTTAAGCAGCATTAAATATTCTAATAAGTGTTGTGAGTCAGTTCTGTACAGGTATTAGTCATTAGTAGCACTGTGGAATTAATAGGATAATTCTTAAAATGTTAAAGTCGCATTAGTGAAATTTTGCAAGCAAAACAGGTGCATTGTTTGTTGATGATAGTGTAGAGATGTATGAACTTTTAAACTAAACAGCTTTCTGTTTGTCATCACGACAAATCATATGTTCATCACGAAATAATATGTTAAAACCTGTGCTCTTATCATTCTGTGGACAAAAACCCGTGAACTTCGCCTCGATCGGGAGCTCTATATGCACATGTGCGCTCATCTGTTTTCAATGCAGCAAACCTCGTGTCACTTCATGTCATCTTCCCACTCATCAAACTATGACAGGTCCTTAACTGCAAAAATACCGTCACTGTGACACTCTAAAGTGATGAAACTATGGCGCCATGTGCTTTTTAAAACCATTTACATAGGTTTCATGTTATATTGTTGGCTCGGAAAATATGTAAATGTGAATGCCCAGTAGCCGCAGCTGTATCCCTTCTAGCCTTAACCATAAATCAGACAGGAGAGTAGATTAACTAACCTGGTTAGATTAGTGTGAGAGCGGCATTGTTTGTCGGGGATGGAAACAGTAACTAAGGAGGGCGAACAGTCAATTGTGACTGAACTCTTAAAGGCATAGTTCACCCAAAAAATAAAATTCTGTCATCATTCAGTGAACCTGAATTGGCGTTGATTTCTTTCTTGTGCTGAACACAAAATAAGATATTTTGACAAATGTGGGTAACCAAACAGCTGATGGTAGCCATTGACTTCTATAGTATGGAAAAAATACTATGGAAGTCAAAGGCTACCATCAGCTGTTTGGTTGGAACAACTTCAGTGTAAATAATGATGAGAGAAATAAAACTTTTGGGTGAACTATACTTAAGAGATTATTGGCATAGTTTAGGGAATAGTTCACCCAAAAATAATAATTTAGAACCTGATGTTGTTTAAAAACCCTGAACTTTCTTTCTTGTGTGAAACACAAAGGTGAAATGTTTAATAATGTCGCTCTCGTTTCATGCAGTCTATTTGAATGCACCATGAAAAATGTGTAATAACTGATTGAGTGCGATACGAATAAATCAGACCAGTTGAACTGGTCTAAACAATGCAATGAAAACTATTTGTCTATGAAATTTTAGTCTAATTGTCGCACAAAGCTATTAAAAGACTTGGAATATAATGTACGAGTCATATGAGCCATCTTCTTTCTTTTTCATAATTTTAGGGCCTTCACTTTTTAATAATATTGTCCAGAGTTGCTGAGATATTCTTCAAAAATTCACCTTTTGAAGAAAGAAATTCATATGGATTTGTAATAAAATAAGGGTGAATGATGGCAGAAAGTATAGGTGCATATTTTCTGTTTGCAAAAATTGAGGGAATAATGTCTGAATTGTATTACTTTCTCAATTGTTCCATCCCAATTTTAAATGAAAGCAAGAGAAAAATACTTTTCAATCCATGAAATGAAGTGGAAATTTCATTCTGATGGTCACTCAGAATCAAACCGAATTAACTCAGTATACCACAATTCTCTCATCTCTTGCAGTAATTTAGTTGTTTTTCTTTCCTGATACACTGCAGTTTTCTTTAACTGGCTATTTCCTTTTTCAGCACCGTCCACAAAAACAACCTACGTCAGCTACACCAATCATGCCATATGAGTGCACATCCTGAAAATGGTTTGGCATGGATCTGGCTGGCTCCGACAAAACAGGATCCAATGACTGAAATCCAAGCATGAGACATCAGTGTTGTTTGTGGACAAGAGGATGGACTCTTGGACTTTTTTTCCTGGATATTTTATAAGAAAGCCTAGGCGGCCATCCAAAAAAAAAAAAAGGATTACAAAGCTGCCATTAGGGGCAGCGATGAAATGGGAAACGGGGAAAAGGGTAAGAGAAAAAAATACAAAGTTTAAAGAAACAGAACAAATATTGGAGTCGACCATGTTACATGTTATTCTAATTGTAAGTATTTTGTGGTTGTGAAAATTTTTCATTCTTGTCCCACAGTGTCAGACCTGCATTGGAAAATGCATTTGTCTCTTGTATTGGCTACTCTGGTCTGTAACCTTGGGTTGTGAGTGTGAAAATGCCATGGTTGAAGCATGCCAATTCAATTTTTTATACAAATAATTTATTTATAATAAAGGAATGTTTTTGAAATGTGGAGGGTTCTTGGGTGTTTGGACATTTATATTTTTGGGGATAAAATGTGAAATATGTAATTCAAAGTACACTCCTAAAAATTAAGGTCAAAAGGGGCTTTTCATAGTGATGCGACAGAAGAACCATCAAAGAAACTTTGAGTGAACAGTTATTTTCTTAATGTGAAGAACTTTTTAAAAAGTTACAGAACCTTTTCCCACTATAAAGACTTTTTGTAAGAGAATTTCCAGGATGTTAAAGTGCCCCTATTATGCCATTTTTAAGGTTGCTAATATTGTTTTATGAGTCTCCTAAAACAGGTTTACATGCATGCAAGGTCAAAAAAAACACGTTAGTTTTCTCAAAAAATTTATTTAAATTGACCTAATTTCTAAATGATTCGTAAACGACTCCTGCGAAAGCAGTTCAAAGAATCAGTCTCTCTAAACCCCTCCTTTACGTGAGCCCTCACTGCTGTGATTGGTCAAATGGCGCAGTCCTTTGTGATTGGTCCAGAGCCGTAGAAATTGGCTCTGGATTGGTCTACCGCGTACAGCGCGTGTCTGAAACGAAACGCCCATTGCCATGACAGAATGACAGCCCTGGAGACTTGTCAATACATAGAAAAGATGGTATCGATTGTACCTTACCAATTCGAGCCGGAGTCTGATGATGAAACGGTTGAACTGGCTGATTCGCAAGCACGACTGGAGCAGGACGTTTCTCAGTGGTGAGTGTCAAGTGTTAAATGGGTCATATGATGTTGCTAAAAAAACACATTATTTTGCTGTATTTAGTGTAATGAAATGTGTTTTGCGGTTTAAGGTTAAAAAAAACACATTGTTTCCTACTGTACATTATTGTTTCTCTCTATGCCCCGCCTTTCTGAAACGAATCTATTTTTACAACGCTCATCGGTCTGAAAAGCGAGGTGTGCCCTGATTGGCCAGCTATCCAGTGCGTTGTGATTGGCCGAATACCTCAAGCGTGTGACGGAAATGTTACGCCCCTTATCATACTGTGAGGCCGTGTCCCGGAAGCGACAGCAGACAACCACACACAACTAAAATATTATAACCGAGCCTTGTTGCATCCAGTGGGACCTAATTCGGAATATGTCTTGTACGCCTCGTCGCGTTACATCGCACCGGCCTCTCACCACCTACCCAACCTGTCACCGCGCATTGTGAGCGAGAAATGACCATAACAATACGTCTACTCTACCCCTCGCATCACAAACTCGCGCTCCTTCGGCACCACCGTCACCCACGCTGCGCACAAATCTTTCATATAAAAAAACGTACCTTACAGTCTGTGAGTCAGAACAGCCGGCATTGTAGTCTACTCTTCCAGGATAGGAAACAGTCCTCCATAAAATGCGCTGGACACATCTGAATATTTGAGTTGAACTGCTCTGGAACAGTGTTGTAAATAAAACTTAAACACTGATTTCTAGTCGGTGTCCTTTTTGGAAGGCAAACAAAAGTAGTTCCCGGTACAACTAAACACACGGCCCTCTTGATCGTGACGCGGCGGCTGGCGGCTCAACGAACAGGACCGACAGCACCGCTGGGCTGCGCAGCCAAAATGTGACGACCCGGCTGGAATCTCTTTGTCCACGGTGGAAAGCCGATCCCGGGTGCCACAGTGCGAAGATGAATGTATCCCTAAGCCGGACCAGCACGGATCAGTTCCAGGGATGGCGAAGCGGAGTATATCATCTTTGCAACGCGCCCCACCAACAAACAACCAAACAAAGTAGTTTCGCTTCACAACGAAACACACAGTGCCTTCACGGCATGGAGGCGGCAACAACAACAATACTACAGCGAGAATAAAAGTTACGCTTCTTCTTTGCGTGAACATTTGGGCAGTGATATGCAAATCTTCCCACATCGTGACATAGAAATGTGGGGGCTCTTCACAGTGTTAGAAACGAGACGTTTTAGGAGGGCGTGGATGAGTCTTAACTTTGATAAAGAATATCTTTTTTTTTGAGACTTTAGTCTTTGCAACTTTTACAGATCTTCTTTATGCACCCAAGAACTTGTAACACTCCAAAAAGAAAGGAAAAAACTAAATCGCATCATATGACCCGTTAGCAAGTTTGTGGGTATTATAAGATGTGATAAAAAAATTACTCTCCAGCACAGGATAAGCAGTGTATCAAGTGATGTAAACCACACGAAATTATATGTTGTGGGCGGGCAGTTGGCGATGTAGAATGTGGGAGGACATTATGCAAATGTGTTCCTTCGGACGTCGAGCGTACCAGAATAAGTTCAAATTCCTGACGACTGTTTAAGAATTGTTAAGCAATTTTTTTTTTTTGAATAGACAATAACTTATTATCGTGCACTGTCGGCTTCACAACATTGTAGATAGTTTATGTTCACATACAGCTACATGACACGCTGCATGAAAGGTAATATTCAAAAAGGCATAATGGGGGCACTAACAGTTTTCACGGAAACCATCGATGGCATAACTACCCCTGATTTAAGGGTTTAGGGCTGTAACTAATGATTATTTTGATACTCGGTCTCTCAATTATTAATAATTTAAAAGCTAAATTAAACATACAACAACAAATATTTCATAAAATATTATTTTTCAGTCAACATTACTGTTTAATTTCACTGGTTTTATTGATTCATTTCTAATAGATATTAGAAACATCAAAAAAGCTTCTAAAATCTCATTCGCATTTGTGCATATTCAAATTTGGCACATCTTGATCTTGATAAAACACAGCACATCTAAAACAGCAATGATTTTTATGTCTAATGGCACTTTTTGTCTATTTTTTACTATGACATAGCTTTAGTAGACTTGGAATATTGTGTGTTTCACAGTGTTCTTTATTATTTGTTATTATTTAAGCTAGACTGTAAAAGAGCAGCGTGGACATTCTGTAAAATATATTTTTTTATGTTCTATGCTAGAAAGTAAGCCATACAGGTTTGAAATGATATGAGGGCTGTAAATGATAACAGAATTATAATAGTTTTACAAACAGTATGATTAATTCACTAAAAATAAGCATGTAAAAGACTGAAAAAAATGTGTGCCATACATGCATTTTTTGTTCAAAAGTCTAGACATTTCCAGGTGAGTGTAGCATATAAAAATACCAAGCTGGCAAGTTGGTATAATTTATGAGCTGAATCTGAGCAAGTGTACTGTGTTCCAAATATAGCAAACATCCATTTTTTTCCAGGGCAATACAAAATGTATTTATTGCAATGCTGTAAAGCTTTCCTTGAATCTTAAAGCCTATTTTATTATGTAAGCAGCTCAAGACTGTCCGACTTTCCGTATCCTAGAAAGAAGAGGAGTAAGTGTTGCACACAGCATTTTAGAAAGCCTTTACTGTCCACATAATTTCTTACACTTCCATCAAAATAACCTTTCGCGTCCATTTTGCCTTCCTCATGTATTTCCAAAACATAAATGCATCTCATTTATGCACTGACTTCGCAGCAGTTTCTACAAAGGATGTTTCGGATCCAGTCGGATGCCGTTAATTGGCTCTCTGACAGGCACAAGATTCCTGCAACTAAACTACTTCCTTGTAACTATGTCTACTAAACCCAATTATCTCTCCTTAGAGCTTTTTCTCACTAATTACTGCCTCTCAGTTGCTATTTAAGACTCATGAGATATGGGTGGGGGGGGGAGCATTGATAACCAAAATAAACAGGCTGTTAAATATTTCTGGCACTTCAGATGTTTCCACAGTGCACAGCTTGGCGGATGGCATCCTTCCCTTTGACAAACACAGCACGACTGGCTGGAGTACAAGAGTAAAATGGAGAAAATTGACCACGTGTTGACGGTGATCAATATTTGTACTGTGAAGAGAGACGGCGACAGACAACTTACACCTGTGGGAGGAACATCAATATAGCACTAAAAATGGCAACTAAAATGGTTTATGAAGAATTCAAACAGTGTTTTGAGCATTTAACAGCTTTTATTTACTACAGTGTTGAGTATAAAATCCACTTATAATATAAAGCAGAAGTTTTCAACCAGAGTGAGATATTGGAAGCAGTTGCCCTTTAAGGGAGCTCGCACTGCATCCTGTAGTGGACACTATGGGGAGTGCCATCAGCGTAGTGTCCACTAGAGGACTTAGTGTCTCGTTCCTCACTCGGGGAACCATTGTTTCATGCATAACCCAAGATGTTCTCCTTCAAGGGAACTCACACTGCATCCTCTACTGGACACTATGCTGATGGCATTCCCCGTAGTTTCCACTAGAGGACACAGTGTGAGTTCCCTCTCGGGGAACCATGGTTACATACGTAACCAAGAGACGTTTTAAGTCAGTTATTTCTATCTTTTTATTCATTTATTTTGCTATATCAACCTTTAAAGTATTGTATAACTGCACTGAAAATTATTGTTTTTGTTTGTTTGTTTGTTGTTAACCGTTGTAATTAAAGAGTATTGGAGAAAAGAACATAGTACTTTACAGGAGTTACCCAAAAATTAAAATTAGCCCATAAATTACTCGCCCTAAAGTCATCCTAGGTGTATATGACTTTCTTTTTTCAGACGAATCCAGTCGGAGTTATATTAAAAGTCTTTGATCTTTCAAGATGTTTCATGGCACTCAGCAGGTGTTGCATGTATCTGTCCAAAAGCAGTTAAATAAAATGCAAATAACCATAAAAAAAATGCTGTGAATCCATTGATTTCAGTGGGGAATGTGTCTTAAAGGATGTAGAGGTTAAATGAAAAGAGCAGAAAAGCAGAAGTCCTGCCCTCATCTCAGAAATATAACCTGCTGTCATTAAGTTTGCTTTTTTAACTATGCCAACCCTAATTGATTCACATGCGAAGCGGGAGGCTAACTGATCACAGAATCAGATTCTTTCAAGCCTGAGAGCGAAGCATGAGGGAGAATCTGGGTAAAGCAGTTTTTCTTTTAATCTGCAGACTTTCTATGGGATCAATTTGCCTGCCATTGACCTAAACACAGAAGTCCCAGAAGGCTTTTACTTTCTGCAGCAAATGTAAGGGCTTTGCTCTGGTAAGGATATCTCATTTGTACAACTTTTCCTTTCTTCCTGAGCAACCTTTCCTTTTAATTTATTCAGATCTATACTCTAAACAAGGATGAAGTAATGCTTTATTCAGCATTAATGAGCTGCTGCTGTGCTGCTTTTTTTAGGCTCATAATTACGTTAAGTATAGACATTATAGAAACTTGCTGTTTCAATTAGCCACTTACAGAGCGTTCTGGCACCATTTTATGAAATAGTGCAGAAAACAAACAAAACATGTAGTTATGCATCATCAATATTTGCATTGAACGGCCATCAGCTCTGAAACAAATAAATTTTTCATATTTTTTCCATTAAAAAGGCACTCTTTACAACTGTCTGTAGTAGCAGAACTAATGATCTCTGAAAAGACTTGAAATCACATTGTCAAATTTATCAACAGATTCTATCACAAAAGGCTAAATGTATTATATTAGGGATGCCTTTGGATGAATTTGGTGGTTGCAAAGAGAACAGATTGTACTAGGAACAGTGTAAAGAAAGAGAGTGCCGCAGTAGGGCTTCACATTTATAAAAATCACACTAATTTTCCTCAGAGAAATTGATTTTTTTTAACGCCACTATACAGTATAAACCTTTCAAAACAGACCTACTCTGAGCTCTAAGATTCAGCGTTAAGTGTTTAGATTTTGGGTCAAGATAATTGTTTTTAAGAGAAGTCTCGATTGGAATTAATAGAGAATTTCCAACATGGAAAAGAAATTGCAAATAAAGCATTGCAAATGACTTAATCGAGTGTCCCTAAACCAGGGTTCCTCAAATCTTAACCTGGAGGGCCAATACACTGCAGAGTTTAGCGCCAACCCTGATCAAACTCACCTACCTGTGATTTTCTAATGATCCTGAAGAAATTAATTAGCATGCTCAGGTGTGTTTGATTAGGATTAGAGCTAAACTCTGCAGGAAAGTGGATTCGGGGCCCAATTTGATGATCCTGCCATAAACTGTAAAATATCCTGTTAAATGTACAGTAAAAAATGGCAGCTGTGGTTGCCAGAAATTCACTGTAAAAAGTATTGTGACAGGGTTTCTACTGGATGGTATATTGGTGCCTGTATATTTTACAACATATAACTGTAGATTTCATAAAGTGATGTAAGGTTAATATACTGTACCATTGTACTTGAGCTATCAAAATCTGCTTTTAACTTGAAATCTATTGATAATTTATTGATAAATAAGTGTTTGCAACAAAACAGTGGACATGGACACAAACGAAGATAAACATTAGGATAACACACAACACTAAAATAATGCAATCAACTAGAAAATATACCACAAAACAAGTTGTCACACAGAAACTTTGGGGAATGTCCTTTTACTGTTTTTCACAGCTAATTACAGTATAATTAGTATTACAAAATACAGTAATTTATAGTTTTTACTTGCAAAAAATTACCATGTATGATGTTTTTAAAGTTTTTACTGTAATTATATCTAAATATTTTGTTACATACTTATATATTTATATAGATTATAATTAAATACTGTTTGTTTTAAAATGACTTGAAAAGTAATGCTTCATACATACTTCAATCATAAAAGATATCACTACTTTGCTTCATATCAAAGCTTTTAATTTTGGTTGGTTTGGTTCATGGCTAAATTTTTTTTAATTTTATTTAAAAACAATGTAAAAGTTTTTTAAATGACTGGAGAAAAAGACTGGGAAAACACTTCCGGGGGCAAGGTCGCTGAGTGGGCGGCCACTGTTGAGCTCTGTTTTTAATCTTTCAATGCAATACTGCTCAACCTTTGCTGTACAGGCTCCCATCAAAACAAAACTGAGAGGGTGCATTTGTCTTTATTTCAAAATAATCCTTCCTGTTGTGGTTACATGACTCTGAAGTTGTCTGAACAAGAAGTTTCTGAACAAAATCTCTTTATATCACACTTTTGCTGACTCCATTAGTGGACTGCATTGAATTTTAAATGCGTCAGCACGTCTCTTTAAGGTCAGATCTACCGATTTCAGGGTCAGATTTCACCAAAGTTTACAGATATTTCTGTAATTGCAGTTTAGCAAAACTAAACCTTCTGAAAACAAAAACAATAGAATCAGGAGAGGCAGCTCTGCAGAATCTGATATACAAAACTTTAATTCTAACCTTGAGAACCATTCCTCATTCAGGAATAGCTGTGGGTCTTTCATTTAAGCAGCACCACTCGAGCTCTGTAACTTTTGAATAGTTGTGATTTAAAAAAAAATAGTTTTTTTAAATAGGGTTATTTATTACTTAAATAAATATGCTCTTGTGATAGTCAGGAACTTAAACTTTATTAATTATTTAGACAATGGCAAGATCATTTACAAAATGGAACCTCGACAGGATGGAAATAAATAGATCTAAAACATCTAAAGTTTGACATTACATGCATGATGGTATCAGTTTGGCGTTCAATTTGATATGTTTAACCAATTTTATATTAATATTTTTATTATTTAGATGTATATGTATTTTTATCACTTAGGATGTATTTTTTTGAGAGAAAAACAGCACAGAATTCACCAAATCCACTGATAATAAGTACTTATGTTTATACAATTGGTTTCCCACCAGAATGATGTCACTGGTGGTGGAGAATGCAAACACTAATGCATATAAGCATGCATCTTTTTGTCCTATTGCGATATGCATGTTTAGCAGGATGCCAAATGTAACAGTATATTTGAGATGGGCTATTTTATCACTTAGTGTGGAGTTTTGAGAGAGAAAAAACACTAATAGCACCAAAACATCACAGATTCACCATATCCACTGCTAATTTGTACTTATGTTTCTACTGTTGGTTTCCCACCAAATGATGTCACTTTTTGTAGGATGATATCACTGAGAATCTTTTTTTTCTTTCAGAATATTTACTAAAGAATAACAGACGAAAAATAATATGGAGGACTAGAATATTCAATGAAATTCTAATTATTACAAAGAAAATATGCTTTATTTTAATATTTTAAATTTTACAGGAAAAAAGTTTTGCATTTTAGAAATTTGCCAAAATTTGAACACAAATAATTTCTGAAATATCTGTTAAAAAATAATAATAATGGGGGAGCTAGAGAGCAGCACATGCAATAGGACACGTTTTCACTCAGCTCCGTCAAACTCGTTGGAATAAATCTAAAACTTTGTTACATTTGCTTAACTGGATCATTCTGCACTTAACATTCTGAAAATGAATAAAACTAAAAAGACTGGCAAAAAAGCTTTGTCGCCGACAGCCAACACGACGGAAGACTCCTCAGCTAGCCCGGCATCATCCGATGCTTACACCTGTGTTCATCCTGACGCTGATAACGAGACCATAGACACCGAGGCCTTTCAGCCTCTGGTGAATGAAAAAGAGGCTTCTCTAAGGGCTATCCTATTGGCCATAACGTCCATTTCAACGATTTAGAAGCTTCACTTGTGGGAGTCCAGTCAACACTTGCCGCTAACACTTCTCGCATCGCTGATTTGGAAGAGGCTAGCACTGACTACGAGCGCTGCATTTCTCACCTAGAGCAGCTCTGCTCTAATTTATCACAGGAGAACACATATATGAAGGCCATGGTAACCGATCTAGAAGCCAGATCTCGCAGGCAGAACATCAAGATAGCTGGTCTTCCTGAGAACATTGAGAAGGGCAACCCCACTCGATTTGTATCCAAACTTTTACCTTCGTTACTCGAAGGAGCCAACTTCCCGCGTGGTGTAAAAGTAGACCGAGCTCACCGCATTGGCCCCATTGCAGGCAACAGGTCACTATTTATGATTGCCAGGATTCACCATGATTCTGTTAAGACCGAAATTCTGCGCCTTGCCCGAAACCAGAGCCCTCTCTCTTTTAATGGGAATCGTATCAACATCTTTCCGGACTTGGGTTAAATAATATAGTTAAAATTTCCTTCGCTCATTTAAACTCTTTACATGCAGATATATTGTTCCTGCAGGAGATTCACATCAAACATTGCAATGCTCACAGACTTAAATGTAGATGGATTGGCCAAATGTACCACTCTACTTTTTTTTCAAATGCCCGAGGGGTGTCTATATTGATTCGTAAGAATATTCCTTTTCATCATTTGACCAAGATATTAAACAAGATATTAATGGTCGTTATCTCATCGTGACTGGTACTGTCCTAGAGAAACATGTTACATTTGTGAATTTATATGCTCCAAATTTTGATGACCCTAATTTTTTTCGATTATTCCAGATGTAGATTCTACTCATCTTATTATTGGTGGGGACTTTAATTGTATCTTGGACCCTTTTATGGACAGGCATTCACCCAGCCCTCCCAAAACTTCTAACTCGACCACTGTTCTTAAAAACCTAATTCATTCATTGGATATTTGGAGACTTCGTCATCCTACTGACAAAGATTATTATTTTTTCTCTAATGTCCATAACTCATACACAATAATAGATTTTTTAACTGATTTAAAATTAACTTCTAAGATTGTATCTTCCAAATATCATAATATTTTAATATCCGATCACTCCACGGTATCTATTACAGTAGAATTTGGAATTGATAGACCCCCTTATGCCACTCTGTTGAACGAAGACCATTTTAAACCAACCTTTTCCGCTCATATAACCGATTTTCTTTCTTTAAATGATAAGGGGGATGTATCTGACTCAACCCTATGGGAAGCTCTTAAAGCTTATATTAGAGGCCAGGTTATAGCATTTCAAGCAGATTTAAAAAAGCGACGGGGCAAAAGTCTTTCAGAAATACAGACAGAATTGTCAGGTCTAGAACAGTAGTTTAAACTAACATCATTCAAGTTAACTCTGGCTAGTATTATGAAATTGAAATATGAATATAATACTCTTTTATCTACCCAAATTAGCTCCCTTTTGTTAAAGATTAAATAGAAGCCATTTGAATTACGGGACAAACCTAATCACTTATCAGCTCGCCAACTTAGGTGTGCACAAGCCAGTAGAGCTATACAGGCCATTAAGACAAAATCTGGTATATTGTCTTCTAAACCAATAGAAATAAATAATGTATTCAGGGAATTCTATGAGGAATTATATTCATCTCAGTCTAGTGGAGACTTGTTGAAATTCCTTCACTCTGTTGGTCTACCTAAAATTAGTGATGATGCACGAGAGATCTTAAATTCTGATATTTCATTAGAAGGTTTCACAGTTATCCAAAACTTTCCTAATGGGAAAACAGCTGGCCCCGATGGCTTCTGTATTGAATATTATAAAGCCTTTTCTGATCAAATTGGCCCCTTAATGTTAAGGATGTTTAAAAATTCAATTGAAAATTAAAAACTACCTGAGACACTTTATTCTGCAAACATTACATTGATTTAAAAAAAAAAGACAAAGACAGTACAGACCCTTCCTCATGCAGACCCATTTCTCTTCTTGGAAATTATCTTAAAATATTTACTAAAATTCTAGCAAACAGGTTAAGTAAATGCATTAGTTCAATAATCCATGAAGACCAAACATTTTTATTCCTGGGAGATTTTCTTTTCATAACGTACGAAGACTTGTGAACATTGTGTATAAAAGCAAAGGAAAGCATGATAAGATTGCTATTCTATCCCTTGACGCCCATAAGCCATTCAACAGTGTAGAATGGACTTGCTTACTGAGGACCATAAAAGAGTTTGGTTTGGGACAAAACTTTTCTTCATGGATTAAGATGCTGTACCTTTGCCCCTCCGCTTCTGTTCTCACAAACAACAATAGATCACCTTCTTTTTTTCTTCATTCTTCACTCGCCAGGGTTATCCATTGGCTGTCCTTTACTTTTCGCGATTGCAATGGAACCCTTAGCGATAAGTATCAGAAACCACCCGCATATACCTCCTGTTAGGATGGGAGGTGCATCAGATATCCTTATATGCAGATGATGTTCGTCTTTTTCTCTCCGACCCTGAAAGATATTTGCCTTTTCTGTCTGACCTAATCAGAGAGTTTGGGGTCCTTTCTGGTTACACAATCAACTGGCAGAAAAGTGAATTTATGGCATTATTTGATACTACAGATTTAGACTTGGCTAATAGTCTCCCCTTTAGAACTGTTAATGAATTAAAATACCTTGGTATTGCCATCCTTAGGCTCTATAAAAGTTTATATGAAAAAAAATTCAAAGTCATGATAGACAAATTGAAGAGTAATATAGAGACCTGGTGAGTACTTCCTTTAACAATGAGTGGTCGATAATGCATTTTTTGATAACGCTATCTAAAATGGTTACTTTACCTAGATTTTTAAAATCTTTTTCAAAATGTCCCAATCTTTCTAACCCAGTCTTTTTATTAAACTCTTGATACTGTGATCATACCATTTATTTGGGGATACAAAGCCCATCGTATATCTAAAGCACATATTTGCAAAACAAAAGATGGAGGCTTGGGCCTTCCCTGTTTCCAGCATTATTATTGGGCAGCCAATGCAAGGGCCCTAATGTATTGGCGAAGTACATATTCTGGGAATACGAATGTTAGCTCTCCTGCTTGGCTTGCTATTGAGCAGAATATTCAGGAATCCTCTCTCCCTGCTCTACCTTTTGCAGATAACATGCCTATAAAATCACTTAAGAAATTAAATCCTTTAGTTGTGAATTCTCTCAAGATTTGGTACGTACTTAGAAAGACCTTTACACTCCCCAAGACATGCTCTCTTACCCCAATAGCCTGCAATCACGCTCCCCCCCCACCCCACCCCACTGACAGACAAAACCTTTTTATTGTGGCGAGAAAAGGATCTGTAGGGGATCTATATATTAACAATATATTCGCTTCCTTTGCTCAGCTCAGTCAAAAGTTTGGATTACCCCCTTCTCATTTTTTCAGATATTTACAAGTATGGAATTATGTTAAAAGTAATATCCCTAATTTTGAATCTTACCAATCCCCTGAACATCTTTATTTATGCATGACCTCTGACCTCAACATGAAGGGCATTGTTTCTAAGTTTTTTGAATATTTTAATGACTCCAGGGCTCCTTCTACACAATATTTGAAGATGTCCTGGGAAAAGGATCTAGGCATAGATATCTCAGAGGATGCCTGGACCGAGGCTCTCCTAGGCATTAGCTCTTGCTTCATTAGCTCTAATTTTCAACTTATTCAGTACAAAGTTGTGCAGAGATTACACTATTCTCGCACTAAGTTACATTCTATGTATCCATCAAAATGTAAGTCCAATGAGGGTACACTGTAAAAAATGACCGTGAATTTAATGGTAAAATAACCGAATAACCATAAATTGACATTCCCAGAATTCCCTGCGTTAAATTTCAAATGTGATGGGTTTTTTTGTTGAAATAACTGTTTCTTCTTAGTTTTTTCTTATCAGTTTTGTATATTCGGGTTGTGTGTTACACCTAATGTTGTTAAATGAATGTTTATTGCTTATTTCAGTTTCATGTGTGTTCCCAGGGGCGGTTACTAAATGGGGGGGTGGGGGGAGTTAGGACGATTCTAAGGGCCCACGCACCTTTGGGGCCCCCAGAGATCTGTTTTATTTGTAATAACAGTAGTAGAAGTAATGTAATAGAAATTATAAATGTATCTACCAAAGACTTACAAATAAAACAAAATTACGGCTTATTTCTGCATTTCCGGTAAAATTATCTCCCACCCATTCACTGCATGGTTTCGTCCCATCCTACGTATCTTAGAGTCACTGAGTGAGATCAAATGGTAAACTGTGAAATTAGAGATGTCTTCGAGTTCGAGGGGGGCAAACCGAGCCGGACGATTTGGTCAGTCGCACTTTTAAACACATTTTAGTTTTGCTATAGAAAATCTACAAATTCACTCTCTGATTACATAGAGAAGCAGCAGGAAGCTGTGAGGTTGTCATGGCAACCAGATACACTGCATGCAAATTACGGCTGCGCTTCTATTTTGCCACACTAAACTTATCAATAAACACATTGAAAATAATACACAATAAACATGTCTGTCAAAACGATCTTAAAGGAGGCTTTTATTAAGCAAAACAAGGAGTGAATTACTCATCCACTGTTTAAAAAAAAATACTTTCGCTGGGTTTCCACAGGCAGGGTCACAATTATCTACAGTCTATGAAGCTAAAGGTTCTTGGGTTAAGGTTCATAATGTAGAACATTTTTAACATTGTATGCTGTATGTGCATAGGTAGCTAGCAAACAAGGAATACAGCTGTTAAGCTAATAGTCACATTTAGCTGAGTAAGATCATGATTGAGAAACAGCTGGAAATGCTGCTATGGGGTATCCTATTTATTATTTTAGGATTTTTTTGTTTGCCCCAGTGAAGCATTTCTATTAATATAACTGATTAAGTAGTCAAACTCATTCCATATCAGCAGAATAGTGTGGTACAGAAAGTCTATGTCCATAAAACAGGTTCTGAATGAATTATGTTACTGATACCTAATGGTCAATAGCAATAGCAAAAGTAATAGTTCAATATTATTAAATTGCAGACAAAGATTTTGAATAGCTAGGTTGGCTTGTTCACTATATTGCCAAAAGTATTGGGACACCCCCTTCTAATGAACAGGTTTGATTACTTTAATTTCCATTAGAAGGGGGTGTCCCAATACTTTGGGCAATATAGTTTATGTTTGGTGCGGTATAGGGGGCCCAACCTCATATTCTTTCATAGGACCCAAAATTGCTAGCGGAGCCCCTGTGTTACCATGATGGTGTTTAGTGTTTGTGTGAATGACACCGTGCACCTTAGCTCATTTATTCTGGTTTTGCTCTAAAATACATAAATTTTGGTGTGAAGTGTTTGGCTTTTACTCTGAGGTACTTAAGACTGACCTTCCCTTTGATCCCCTTGTTGCAATATTTAGTTGGATTCCTTCTCATGGAGCCTTACAGTCGTAACCAAGTTCAGACAGTTGAATACGGGATGACAGAAGCAAAGAAGACAATTCTGCTGCTGTGGAACAAAGAATTTGTGCCTAAATTTGAAATGTGGCTTACAGAGTTTAATAATGTGTTATACATGGAAAAGATTAGATACGAATTAGCAGGTAAACCAAATACATTTTTAAAGATTTGGAAATCCTTTGCTGATTATCTGGCTGGTGATCACTGATTCCTGAAGTTAACTCCCTGGGCATATGCTCTGTGTAGAGTGGTGTTGTTATAATGTCAAACACTGTGCAACATTTCATTTCTTTTTTATAACTGGATAATTGTTGGTATTGATACATCATAAATACAAGGAGATTGTTAGAGAGATACTTTTTTTTATTTATTGATTGAACGTGTCAAGTGTGTTGGAAAGAGATTGTAGGGTGTTTTCAGCTGACACTTAAGGTGTTTTATTTCTACTTATTTACCTTTTTAATTGGTTTATTTTACTATAATTTTTTTATGTATCTGCATTAGTACATTTGTCTGAATATTGTATGATTTCTGGTGTGTATGTACTTGTACTGGTTTTATTCAGTGGCGCCTGCAGGTGTACGGCTGTATGCACTGTGCGTACCGTGAGCACTCAGACTGACCTGAGATTTGCCCCGCAAACATTTCAGCAGTTATTATATGTGTCCCGTATTTCTGTCGACTGAACCAGCCATGCCATTAATTATAAATTTATGTTTGAACCCTTCTCTCTCTCTGTTTTTCCGTTAGTAGCCAGATCTCATGGAAATGCCATCAGTAGCACGATTTGTCTGCCGCCCAAGAAGTCGTTTCGCGTATAAATTAGGACTATACGCTAATCGGAAAACCATGAAATCGAACTATACACACTTTCATGAGATCGGGTTAGCCTACAACAATTAATTTGTATGTTTGTTTGTTTTTTCACAATAAAAGCAAAACGTTGCGCTTTTATAAAATAAAGAAAACAAGTAGGGTGCGCTTTCAGCCTTCACGGTTTCCATGAACTTGTGGCTCGGTCACAAAAATTAAATGGAACTCAGTGTAGACTTGTCGTGCAGTTTTTTTCAAATTTGATTTTGTTAATATGTTCATATTTAAGTTAAATATATTTGTTTAGGACTATTTATTTTATTCCTTTTATATATACTGTTTTATTCTGTTTTTCTCCCTACACAGAAGCTCTGCAGGTGCGTGATGTGACGATGTGTGAATCCTTATAGTTCTGATGTTTGTGCTGCTATTTGCGCATGCACTAAGTTTTAATTTAATTTAAATCTAATTTAATGTTCTAATGTTGTTGGTTTACAGGTCGGTTAACGAACGTCGGTTGTCGGTCAGGAAAATTAACCAAAATGAACATCCCTAACATTTGCCTGCAGTGCGTGCTCAGACACCACTGATGGAGAGCTAGCTTTAAGTAAATTAAGATGTGTCGTCAATAAGCGGCAAATTTACACCAGCAGATTTGATGCTTTTCTTTCCTTTTTTCAATCGTGAATATCCAATTTAGAGGTTGGCGAAAGACAAAAGAAGAAAAGAAGTTAAGGAAAGGTGCCAGGATCGCCCAGTTAGCGGAGTGTCGCCAACTTTCGCAGTCTCCTCGTTTGAAAGAGAATGTTCTGGGGAGTGGAAATTGATGAATTTTTTTTGACGCACCCTCTCTGTGACGTGGAATACCAAGACGGACCAGTTCGCTCCAGAGGATCATGACGCCTGCATTTCAACCCGTGCCCGACGGGCTCCGACTTATTTACACCTCTAGGGCCGTAAGGAGATATTTTAATTATTTATTAATTTTCTGAGCCAGTTTCGCAAAGATGAAGTTGGCGATCCTGACTTGCCATCTCCTCAATGGACGTGCCTTTAGAGAGAAATGCATCGTTACAGATTACAAACTGAAAGTTTTTGTTTTCGATTTGAATTATTTCATTTTAATGTAGTAATTTAAAACTTTCTATAGATATATTTATCATGTTTGGGGTTATTTTGTTGGTTTTTTTTTTTGTTTTTTTTTTTTTTTTTCTTTTTTATGGAAGTGTAGTCGCTGAGATTTCGGTTCAATCCATTGTGAAGCGCTCATGCCAAGACAGAGACGGCAGACGGACATCTTGTTGTTTCTGTATTGTTTTGTTGATATTGTGAGTGCACTCAAATAAAAGTAGACCCTTTACAGTACTTAATGATGTATTAGTCTTACCTTTATGAGCAAAAATGACTGAGTATTTTAAGTTGTTTCCACTGTTAGAAAAAAATGCAAGTGATCGCGCTGATGCCTCCATGTCCTGCAGAGCACGCTTTAGCTTCCACTCTGCACAAACGCTTGGATATGCGTCTAATAGCGCACATTTATCTAGGTTAAACCTTTAAACTAACACTGTTATGTTGACTGTTTATATTCATATATATATATATATAAATTTATATATTGAATGCAAGTCGTGATTATTTGAGAAGGCTAAATTGTTTAAACAGGCTATGATCAACTCACTGTCTGTTGCTGGCCGCTTGGTCATTACTTTAAAAAAAACTTACATTTAACAAACGAAAAATGCTCCAAACGTTTTTCTAATAGAACGTACTAAAAACAAGGCAAACAAAAATAAAAAAACAAACAGAGAAACGAAGAACAAAAGGAATTATAATCATTTTCCATTACACACAAAACAGAGATATTTTATCTTCTGAAACAGTAGGCCTAGTTATAGGCGTTATTGGAAGAAGGGGAAAAAAAAGCGCGGCTCGGTGACGGGACTGTGGACGAGACTTCTGATCGCCTTTGGGAACGGGCGGGCTATAGGGCCTATATTTGAGGCCCGTGCAGGATTCTAATCCGCTGTCTGTTCTCTGTTGTTTTCATCTGTGAGCATGCTCTTGATAGATGTATTTTACCATTTTGTTGAGTTTAAAAAGTGTGACACATTCGTTCTACTCTCACTGATCATTTCTTTAGTCGCAGAAAAAAAAACCCGTCGTACTCCTCGAAGAAAGCCGGCAGGCGCCCCTGGTGTGATTGATGAGTTTGTTTTGTAAAATGTGAAAAGCTTTAAATAAAATAAAATAATAATCATAATAATAATAATAATAAGCATATGCCTCAGAGAGAACAAAAACTACTTGATACTCTTTTTCATGAGCTCAAATGTGAAATAAACATTTCTGCCTTGGACAGACAGAACGTTCGTTAATTTTGTACATAATGCCACAAGTTCATTGACTTCTGTCACAATGTTTAGAACATTGTGTTGGGAAGGCCAAACATGGACTGAGGGTGTGTGTACTCATACAATATATATATGCAAAAAATGATATACTTTATGCTCCCTAGGCGAAACGACATTTAGTCTTCTAAAGGTTGGTAACCAATTTTTGAGGTTGCAGTAATTATTGCGGGTTGATTAGTTCTACAGAAATGCATCAGTCGTAATTGGAATGCGCACTAAAGGTTACAGGGCGCACGAAATGCTATGCTATAATGTGGGGGAGATGGGCATACGTTGTGTAGTTTTATGTAAGAAAAGACATCGTGTTAGAAAACATGTCAGCAAGCTTCAATTTAAACAAAATTAACAATCTGAGCGCGCAATCCTATTAGCGGAAGTGCACACAATGAATTCTTACAATTGCTAACATTCCGTAATTGACTTTAAAGGGGTTCACATGATGTTGCTAAAAAGAATATTATTTGGTGTAATGAAATGTGGTTATGCGGTTCAAAAATCACATTCTTTTCCACATACTGTACATTAATGTTTCTCCTCTATGCCCCGCCTTTCTGAAACGTGTAGATTTTTAAAAAGCTCATCAGTCTGAAAAGCAAGGAGTGCGTTATGATTGGCCAAATACCTCAAACGTGAGACGGAAATGTTACACCCCTCACATACTGTTTGATGCCCTGTCAGGCCGGAGCGATGATTCAAAAACATGAAAACCCATTATAAACGAGGCATTCGTTGCATCCAATGGGGACATAATTATGGATTATAATAACTTATACTGTCTTTTACGCGTTTGCATTGCATCGCGCCGCGTAAACATTAAAACCATGTCTGCATTTGTGGATCGGAGAGAATGACCCCCCCCCCCCCCCCTCCCCCCCCCACCCCCCCCCCCCAAACAACAAGCCCTTACTCTATCCATCTGCCACAAAAATAACTTGCTTTAAATAAGAAAAAATTAATAATGACAAAAATTCATTTGAAACATAAAAAACGTACTTACAATTGCGAGTCCAGAACAGTCGGATGTATAGTCTGCTCTAGCCAGTTCAGTCCCAGTCTGCACAAATTTGAATATGGGGTTGAAAGTGTTCTGAACAGTGTTGTAAATAAACTTGGTACCGCACGATTATTAGCCGTGCTCACATTTTGGAAGGCCAAACAAAGTATTTTTTGCTTTCACAACGAAACACAGCGGCACACACGGTGGCCTAGAGTGAGCAGAGGCTGTGGGCTAGAGTGAGGAACGGCTGGAGGGCAAGAGTGAGCAGAAGCGGCGGGCTTGAGAACGGCGTGGCCGGCGGATTCGACGAAGGAGGCTTGCGCAACCACATGTGACAACCCCGGGCTGGACTCGTCCATAGTGAAATTCGAGCCGGTGATCCACAGCGCAAAGTTGATATATTCCCTCAGCGACCAGCACAGATCAGCTCCAGGCATGACGAAGCAGATATCATCCTCTTTTGGAAGCCCAAACAAAGTATTTTCGCTTTCACAAAGAAAACCACAGCGTCTTCACAACATGGCGGCGGCAGCAACAATAATACAGCGAGAATACAAGTGAGCCTTCTTTCTTTGCGTGAACATTTGGGCGGCATTATGCAAATATTCCCAGATAGTGACGTAGGTATGTGGGGGTGTGTTAGATCGAGCCATTTTAGGTAGGTGTGGCTGACTCTTAAATTTTATAAAGAATATCTCTTTGGATTTGAGACTTTAGTCTTTGCAACTTTACAGATCTTCTTTATGCACCAAGAGCTTGTAACACTCCAAAGAGAAAGGAAAAATTGAAATCGCATCATATGACCCCTTTAAATGCTTTCCATGAGAAAAATTTTTTTTAGTCTGTTCATGAATGCATTATGTTTTCTTTGGTGGTGGAGATGCGGGCCACTAATACATATAAGCATTCAAGTTTTTGTCATATTTCGATATGCATGTTTATGCAGGATGCAAGTTTAACAATATATTGGAGACGTGATGGTGTGTATAAAGAAAGTGAAATGTCAGCAACATCTCCACCGTCCCCCCCCCCCATCCCCATGACTTTCTCACAACAGCCTGCCACATGTCTACCACAGGCAACGGTTTCTTGTCACCATTCAGCCGTGTGATACAATACTCAGAGACAGATAGCTCCTTTGAGGTTTTTGTGGACGTAGGGAATAGTACCAGACATATGGTGGCCCAATACTGCTTGTCTGCTCTGGATACTTAGTACACTAGAGGTCCTGCCATCTATTAAGAATCTGCTTAGCTTTTTTATCCAATAGATTGAGTGCTGTGCATGCTTTTATATATATACAGTGGGGCAAAAAAGTATTAGTCAGCCACCAATTGTGCAAGTTCTCCCACTTAACAAGATGAGAGAGGCCTGTAATTTTCAACATGAGGTATACCTAAAATATGAGAGACAAAATGAGAAAAAAAAATCAGGAAAATCACATTTAGGATTTTTAAAGAATTTATTTGCAAAATATGGTGGAAAATAAGTATTTGGTCAATAACAAACAAGCAAGATTTCTGGCTCTCACAGACCTGTAACGTCTTCTTTAAGAGGCTCTTCTGTCCTCCACTCGTTACCTGTATTAATGGCATCTGTTTGAACTCGTTATCAGTATAAAAGACACCTGTCCACAACCTCAAACAATCACACTCCAAACTCCACCATGGCCAAAACCAAAGAGCTCTCAAAGGACACCAGAAACAAAATTGTAAACCTGCACCAGGCTGGGAAGACTGAATCTGAAATAGGTAAGCAGCTTGGTGTGAAGAAATCAACTGTGGAGCAATTATTAGAAAATGGAAGACATACAAGACCCCTGATAATCTCCCTCGATCTGGGGCTCCACGCAAGATCTCACACCGTGGGGTCAAAATAATCACAAGAACTGTGAGCAAAAATCACAGAACCACACAGGGGGACCTAGTGAAAGACCTGCAGAGAGCTGGGACCAAAGTAAAAAAGGCTACCATCAGTAACACACTGCGCCGCCAGGGACTCTAATCCTGCAGTGCCAGACGTGTCCCCTTTGCTTAAGCCAGTACATGTCCAGGCCGTCTGAAGTTTGCCAAAGACCATCCGGATGATCCAGAGGAGGCATGGGAGAAAGTCATGTGGTCAGAGGAGACCAAAATGGAAGTTTTTGGTATAAAAACCAGCAACTTGTCGTGTTTGAGAGGAGAAAGAATGCTGAGTTGCATCCAAAGATCACCATACCTACTGTGAAGCATGGGGTGGAAACATCATGCTTTGGGGCTGTTTTCTGCAAAGGGACCAGGACCACTGATCCGTGTAAACGAAAGAATGAATGAGGCCATGTATCGTGAGATTTTGAGTGAAAACCTCCTTCCATTCAGCCAAGTGCAGTGAAGATGAAACGTGGCTGGGTCTTTAAGCATGACAATGATCCCAAACACACCACACGGGCAACGAAGGAGTGGCTTCGTAAAAAGCATTTCAAGGTCCTGGAGTGGCCAAGCCAGTCTCCAGATCTCAACCCCATAGAAAATCTTTGGAGGGAGTTGAAATCCGTGTTGCCCAGCGACAGCCCAAAACATTACTGCTCTAGAGGAGATCATGGAGGAATGGGCCAAAATACCAGAAACAGTTTGTGAAAACCTTGTGAAGACTTACAGAAAAAACATTTGACCTCTGTCATTGCCAAAAAAGGGTACATAACAAAGTATTGAGATGAAATTTTTGTTATTGACCAAATACTTATTTTCCACATAATTTGCAAATAAATTCTTTAAAAATCGTACAATGGGATTTATCTGGATTTTTTTTCTCATTTTGTCTCATAGTTCAGGTATACCTATGATGAAAATTACAGGCCTCTTCACTTTTTAATTGGGAGTAAGTGCACAATTGGTGGCTGATAATTCTTTTTTTACCCACTGCTCATATACGAGCTATATATATTGACATATATATGTGTGTGTCTTCACACTATAATCTGACATTGACAAAATAGGATCTGTTGCTCTAGTCCAAAAACTTGTGCTCTGTATACCTAGATAGTATTTTAAGGCATCCTAGGTGCAAAAACGTTTAGACGTTTCATTTTGGGCAGCACTGCATTAATTTTTTGCAGAGAAAGCAAAATGCCAATTATGATGAGCTCAGTGAAAAATCCAAGATGGCAGACAGAATTTGGAAAAAATATTTTTGATAAATATGCTTACATTTCATTTAATGCTAAAAAGTATTAATAAAATGTTACGTTTTTTAAATAAAGTTTTATCGTATTGTTTGCACTTATTAGACTGTCACATTATTAACTTAGCACCATGCTAAATTAAACTCAATGGGAATTAACTGTGTATTGGCAGGTGAGAAGGATCATGCCTTATAAGATAGACAACGCTAACGTGAGCTAGCATTTCCAGTTGTGTTGCCAAAGGGTGTTTTGAATGAAAGTGACACAATGATGGGCTGTCATATTTGTTTCCATTGTGAGCTGTATATCATCATTATGCTCGGGAGACGTGGTCTACACTTTCACCTGGGCCATATATTTTTGTACTTTCCCAAGAATTCATTCCTGTCAAGGCCTTAAGATACTAATTAGACCATAAGTCACTGATGTAGAGCAGAGTGTCATGCACCTCATATGGTCTCATTGTGAACTGAGCTGTAGAAGCTGTAGATGTAATTTTTGTTGTTTCAATGACCTCAAATGCTTCTGTGATTGATTCCTGTATTGTTTTGTTTTTTCAGATCTGGATGGAAATTCCAAATTTCATATCGAACAAAAAAAAATTGAGAAGAAGTGACAGCAAAAGGAAACAATGTAGGTGTGGTTCGATCCATTGGTTGTTGTTTAGAATTGGATTGGATTTGTGGGAATTGCACTCAGAAGTTGAGGCAGATGAATGTGAGCTTGTCAGTCAATTGTGAAAGTTTAGGTGGACTAAATGATTGGAAGTATCCCGTGGTCATCATTCACTTTTTATTTTATGGAAAAGAGCAAAGTGAATGTTGTGCTAAATATCTATTTTTCTCTTCCACAAAAATGAAGCCATAAGTTTGGAATGACATGGCAATGAGTAAATAACAATTTTCATTTTTGGGCATATTACTATGTCCCTATACATTTTTCCTCCAACTGAGTTATGTGTAAATGACTACAAATATGAGATGTACTGTATATGTCCACACATCTACAAGATGCAAACAATACACGGCGAAACATGCAGGCTATATTGTCTTCCCTGTTTGAGTTAGGACTGCAATTATTCCTGTGTAGTCCCTGTAGACTGATATTAAAGGCGGCCTGGAGTGAACTGTCTATGCTTGTATTAATGATTCTCAATGCAGTGTCATGGCTAGATATCAGTTTTTCAGCTTTATCTTAGAGTCCTAAAGAAATGTCCTTTGAAATTCTGGCTCACTTTAGAATGCTGATGTGTTATGACTTTAAAAACTTTTAAACTTTAGTTTTGGAGTTTTAGAGGGTGCCAAATAATGTAGGGTTTATCAGTTTCCCAACATGCACGCGCACTCACTTATCTCAAATAGCCATGACAAAATGAACCTTGCAGTTTTTAGAATCTAAATTGCTACACGGCACAGATTCAAGACCAGAGGAATTTGTTTCCACAAATTTCCCAACATCACTAGAACAGGCACCATGTTGTCCCCCTGGAGCAACCTTGGGTTAAGTGGCTTGCACAAGCACACAACGGTGATAGGTTATGTATCCCCCCTAATGGGACTGAAATGTTCAACCTTTTGCTCACCCACTAGGCTATACTATTTGTTCCATGAAAATCATTGATTTTCTCATTTAAAGCTGCACAAACAGTGAGTACAACTTCTTTTTTTCCTAAAATGCATTTTTGCTGTTACAAATTACAGTATAATTGCTAGACTATCCACCTTATTTTTAACGTAAGAGCAGGTACGGCCATTTGTAACTTACGGTGTCATCTGCTTCCAGTTATTATTCTAGCTCTACAAAAACAGTCTGTTATGTTGCTTGATATTGCAAACATTTAATATATTCATTCATTTTATATAAAATATTACTGACAAAACTATATTATATGCATCTTTAACTACACAGTGTCATATGAACAGCAAATCACTGATATCAGTCTCACAAGACTTAACCCTTTTGAAAAAAGCAGCATATGCTGGTTGGGTATGTTTTGAAGCGTGGAGGCTGGTTTGAGCGTGTCATGGGCCGAAGCAACAAGCTCCTGCTCAGGACCAGCTTATGACCAGTTTAGGACCGGCTTAAACCAGCTCATGACCAACTAAGGAGCGGCTTGAAGCAGCTCAAATCGGCTGCCATGCTTTGGGACATATCTAACCAGAATATGCTGTTTTTTCAACAGGGAAGTGCAGCACAAATTGAAGCTGTATGTGTTTGATTCACTAACACAAACGGACTCATAAGAGAGATCCGAGCAGGTCAATCCTTAGCCATCTTCAAGAAAAGGCTAAACACACATCTCTTCCATCTTTTTTTGAACCTTTAACACTTGCACTCTCTATTCGTTTTCTAATTGCTTGTTTCCAAAAAAAGGCCTCTAACACTATTCTTTTTCTATTCTATCTACTTGTTTACTTCTTATTTATTATATAAAAACAAACAAAAAAATACCTTGCTACGTGTACTGCGTTCGGCTAACCGAGACTTGTCATAGCACTTGCATATTATTGCTCTTTTTTTTTGGTTTTGATCGTTTCTATTGTCCTCATTTGTTAGTTGCTTTGGATAAATGTGTCTGCTAAATGACTAAATGTAAATGTAGCAAACACAAAGGTAGTTTTTTAAGACTGTAATTATAGATTTACTGCTGTTTTCTTTCTTAGTAATATACACGGGGAGTAAACTTGGCTTTGGGTATTTCCATGCCAATTAAGTATGGATAAATACAGTATACAAAAAGATAAATTTATTCTTACCAGTTCAAGAATGATTGCTCCCTCAAATCACTGTGTAGTGAGGCATGTCAAGAAAATAGCCACCTAGTGTGCTATTGAAAGTGTAATTTCAATTATTTTTTGGACAGTTATAATTGTTATGTTACTGTTACTGTTGCTGTTGCTGTGTTTTGACTTGGAAATGAGCAAATGGGTCATTCCTACAGTTTGGTGGACTTTATGTCCCAGTGAAGCAACACTGCATATTTTACATAAAATGTTAAAGGGTTAGTTCACCCAAAAAGGTAAATTCTGTCATTAATTACTCACCCTCATGTCGTTCCAAACCTGTAAGACCTTTGATCATCTTCAGAACACAAATTAAGATATTTTTGATGCATCCCGTGAGCTCGCTGACCCTCCCATAGACAGCAAGGATCCTTACATGATCAAGGTCCAGAAACATAGCAAGGAGATCGGTAGAATCGGAGAATACTTTTTGTGTGCAAAAGAAAAAAAATAACGACTTTATTCAACAATTCATCTCCTCCGCGGCACCATTTTGGAGAGTATCCACTGAATGCAAACAGCGTATGCTGATCTGTAGCTGCGCCACGCAGATACGTTGTTTTCGTTCAGATCAAAGCAAACAACATACCAAGCGTATCTGCGTGGCACATGCTAACACAAACAGCATACGCTGTTTATGTTCAGTAGATACTCTCCAAAATGGTGCCAGGGTGACGCGGAGGAGACGAATTGTTGAATAAAGTCGTTCATTTTTTTTATTTTGTGCACAAAAAGTATTCTCCTGGCCTCGTAAAATGACAGTTGAACGCCCTGATGTCCATGACTGTTAGTTAACCAGATCTCCTTGCCATGTTTCTGACCTTGATCGTGTTAGGACCCTTGATGTCTATGGGAGGGTCAGAGAGCACTCATATTTAATCAAAAATATCTTAAATTGTGTTCCGAAGACGAACAAAGCTTTAACGGGTTTGGAACGACATGAGGGTGAGTAATTAATGAACTACCCCTTTAATCAACTTTAATGCCACATGGTTGAATATATGGGAATATACAGTATGTAGCCCATTAGCACAAATTTGTAATGATTAGAAATTAAAAAAATTTTAAAAATGTTTTTGACAAATTGCCATGTCCTCAATCCCATGTTCCCAATGTTTCTCAACTTCACTTTGAAATATAGGTTACATATTCCAAAATCAGCATTTTTTATTGGAATTTTTGCCTTTATTATGATAGGACAGATGAGAACTGACAGAAAGTGGGAGAGAGAGGGGGGTGGGATCGGGAAAGGTCCTTAAATCGAGATTCAAACTCAGGATGCCCGTAGCGCAATGGGGCTGTATGTTGGCACGCTGCCCACAAGGCTATCGGAGCCGACCTAATTGAGCATTTTGAATATTAGTAAATACATAATATATTGTGATACATATATTTTTTTAAATAATTGAACCATTAAATTAGTTTATGACTCTCAAAATCCATTTACATTGGTGCTACTTTCCTTTTAAAATCTTAAGCATATGCCCTAAATCACAAATGCTTGCTAGAAGTTACATCATTTTCTTAGAAGGAAAGCAACTCCAAGAACAAAGTATCAGTTGTAAACCTTTCTCTCTTTTGCTCATTTTTAGAAGACTTGCCTAATAGCATAAAACATAACATCTTCAACCTGTTTCATTAATTTATACTGGACATGAAAATCCTGGTTTATTTCTTTTTTTCTATTTTATACATCTATTAAAAGTCTTCCTAAATGTTAATCTTCTGTTGACATGCTGTTCTTTCCTAGCTAGTAATGGGCTTCATTAGCTTAAAACACCCACTCTGTTATGGTCCACCCTGTTACACACTACAATATAAAAATGTTGTGTAACAGGGTGGACAAATTTCCTACACGACATGTAAAATATTCAGGTCATACTAGCATGAGCTTGACCAGTGTGTGCAGTATGTGTGTAGTATATTATTATTATATATACTTTTTTCATATCTCTAATTCAATACATAAACTATTTATCAAAGCAGTAAAATATAATTTAAAATAATTTTTGCATAACCTATTCATAAGATAATAATGGATTGAAACAAAACTATTTTTTGTAGTGTTTCAGTCTTTGTTTCTGACCGGAGAAGGTCATCTTTTATGTACTGTATATCTTGCCAGCATGTCACCTCAAATCACAAGAGCTATTTAAACCTAAAGTGACACTGGAAGGAGTATTTTCTCTCAATAATACAAGCCTTTCTGCATCATTAAACATTTATTTTTATTTTTTTATAACATGTAGGGTTTCTATTTTGTCACCTGTGTTTAACCCCAGGGATATCCGAAGACTCCACCTGTCGGTGCACCTATTGTGAGAAACACAAATGGCCTTTTTCAGACATTCAGTCAGCATCTATGGGTGCTGTTTACATGTCAGAATGATGCAAAACAACACTGAGCTTGCCTATGATGGCATTGTGCTTTATGATATACAATATTTGACACTGTTTGAAATTTCTGATTCATTACCATAGCCTAATCTATTGAATGTTTGTGACTTGAGATGCCAGGTTGTCGAGTTTCTTGGTGGCCTGTCAATTTCAGTGATGAAAAATGTCTATCAAATGGGAATTGCTATTGATGTAAATCCTTCAGCCTGTGTAACAGAGTAAGCATCTGTTTGCAATTTTCAATTCTCGAAATGTAAAAACCAATTTTCCAATCTGACAGTTTGGAGGTTTTATCAATTTTGTCGGCATAAAGAAAATCCCCTGATGCTAATTTACAAATGCTAATTTAGAATCAAAATAAATCAAACATAGCGTGCTGAACAGGTGGCGTGGTCGTACTTCATTGGCGTTTGCAGTGCGTTTAACTTAAGCAACTTCGTTGAGCAAACTTCCAAATAAGGTCTTACCCATGAGAAAAATAGTAACCAAATGTGACTTGCTTCATCATTTTGAAACAAATTTTGTGTTTTAAGCAATAAATGAAAAAATAAAGTCTCAGCTTTGTTGTCAAATATAAATAAATAAATAAATGGTGGCTGTACTAAAACAGAAATATATACATAATATTTAACAATATATTTACAGTTTTAGCAAAATTCTCTTCATCAACAACCAAAGCCTACTGTGTCATATTTGATATGCAAATTTCTGAGGCCTCTAAATTTTCAATATGATCAAAACTTTTCTGAAAAACCTGTTGTAAACAATCTACTACTTACTTTCTGTAGTCTGATTGATAAATTATAAATATTTTTGCTAATAAATCATACTTTCAGTATAGTTTCTAATGACGTCCCAGGTTGTGGTTCACATGTTTTTCTGCTGTGAATTTTTTACGGATTTATATAAAGCAAACAAAAGAATAATTTTTATATTGTTAGTAATGTAAATATATTGTGAATTTTTTTTTACGAAAAATAATGTGAAAATGTGAATATCAAATAAGATACATCAGGCTTTTGAGGAACATTTATTTGTTCATCTCCCAATCATCATTGTATTACATTGCATCATACTAAGCATTTTACATATCTTATTAAGACATAATATAAGGATAGAGTGAAAACTGATATTAATATGCATTTTTCTAAGTAATCTATTATACTGTTATAAAGACCTTATTGATTGATCGATGAGCATTTCAAGTACTATCAAATAATTTTAAATATTGGCAGCTGCACCAAACTTATATTTTTCTCAGTTTGGGCCTCAGCTTAGGCCTTTCTTTACTCCTCAAGTTTAAGCTCCATATTATCCTATATCATACTATATGAGACATAAAAGTAACTAATATGATACTTAATTATACTTTTCTTTAAGATTTTCTGTAGAAGTTTAATAAACTGTTCCATTTAAAAAGATAGACTAGTTTCTTGGATCTATAATAGTAGTAGTAATCAGTGTTGGGAAAAGTTACTTTTAAAAGTAATGCATTACAATATTGTGTTGCTCCCTAAAAAAGTAATTGGTTTACTTTCCTTGTGTCTCAGTCGTGACATAATTGTCACGACTGTGCCGGAGGAACGGACGCAGAGACGTGGATCAAAGTGACAGGCTTTAATGCAATCTAGAACAGGTGTAATCCACACTAGGAACTGCTGAAGACACATGTACATAACATAGTAGACCCAACAAAGACAGAACGCACAGACTGGGATTTAAATTCATGGGGTAACGATGGTAGTTACAAGACACACCTGGATGACATGAACACAATTAAGCACGGGAGAAACTGGGTCATGGAGCACATGGGGAGGGAAAACACAAAAAAACAGGTCCATAATCCTGACAATAATAGTCATTTTTGCTGCTTA
Source organism: Sinocyclocheilus anophthalmus (assembly GCA_018155175.1). NCBI lineage: Eukaryota > Metazoa > Chordata > Actinopteri > Cypriniformes > Cyprinidae > Sinocyclocheilus > Sinocyclocheilus anophthalmus. The sequence continues at coordinate 29,150 of JADLZN010008477.1, read as the reverse complement.
GTATGGTTAAAATGAATCATTGTAGGTCAGCAGCAAATACATTGGTTAATAAAATGAGATTAAAACGTTTAATTTTGCAGGTTTGCGTCATATTCTGAATTTGCATTTCACAATCTTTATTTATTTTGAGGAACACTGAATCTGTTTTTGTGCAAGTGAGATGAGTAAATGCATTTTCACAGTTAGTCTAGAACTACAATAACCATCATGTTTACACAGCGCACCTCAGCACTTACTCCTGATTTCTCTCAACATGGGGACAGGAGAGCTGCCTGTCAAGACATGGGAAACAAATGAACTGGCATTACTTATTTGAAAAAGTAACTCTTGTAAAAAAAAATAACTCTTGAAACACTTGTAAATTTTCTTGTAAATTATAAAGTAATGCATTACTTTACTAGTTACTTGAAAAAAGTAATCTGATTGCATAACTCGCATTACTTGTGATGCATGACCCCCAAAACTGGTAGCAAAGAAGAGATGATCAATTTATGTTCACTTAGTTCTGACGTTTTTAACTAAAGCAGCTAGCAATCCGTCACACCATTTGGAAGCTGGTACTTCTCATTGAGTGCATTACAAATGTAGTGGCTGGTGCAACCTTTCCAGAGAGCTGAGACCATGACATCCACAAGCTGCTTACCAGGCCTTCGACGATTCTGACAGGGCTGTGAGGAAAATGCTATCTCAAGATCATGCCAGGGGGATGGATAGATAATTTATTGATTAAGATGACCTTGGTCACAACCTCTTGAATGTGCATGTGTTTTTACAAAACAAGCCACGGCTATATCGATCCGATCGGAGCTGGGGAGTTTCCTCTCAGAGATTTGCAAAAGATAGCTAGTCCATGAAAAGAAAGTGCAAACAACTGGCTTGAAGTTAATTACTTTCTGCAAGGTGATAATTGAGACAAGGACTGAAATAACCAAACCCTGTGCTGAATTAAGATAACGGTTTGTATTCAGAACAGCCTGTTTGTGCCAAGGGACTAATTTTTTATTGGAAGAATGTTCTAGTCCTAAAGTGACAGGACAATCAGTTGACCAGGTCAGACGCTATGAACTTTCCTGTTCACTAGAATCACTGTATGTGCAATGTGATCTCATGAATAATATATTTGTAATAGTATTATATTATATTATATTATATATATATTATAAATATATAGGAATAGAATTTGTATTATATATTTGTATATGTATGTATGCAAATGTATGAATTGAGGATAGAACAAACATTTTCATACGTTTGTAAAGAAATTGAAAAACACATTTACAGCATGTTTATGTATATATGACTTATTGAAAGATGATTGAAGTTTTTGTGCAGAATGTCAGGAGTCATTTGAGGCTTAAAGAGACAGCTGAGAGCCAAAACATCATTTAGACACTCACCTGGATCTGGATCACCTGAAGAGGCTCCAAATCCTGCTGTTGAGCAAAATTGTCAAGGACAAGATGTATAAACAAACAACTTCAGGGAGCTGAGTGTCCCATGTGAGAGAGTCCCATAGTGTTCTCTTCTTTAAAGTGTGAGCCTGCCGTCGGTATCACTTTATAATCATGACATGAGAGGAACTTAAGCAATAGCAAATCTGATTAATACTCTTAAAAAAAAAAATCGATCACTTACATTTTAGACAAAATATTCTCAATTAGGCTACTTTGTCCTTTTTTGCTGCGTGAATGAAAATCGTTTAAAATGAAGTCAAACCAGAATTAACGCGCCTCTGAAAACAGTGATGTTTCCTTCATGATATGAATCAGCGTTTTGAACGAGTCAGTTGAGTGAATAATTTGTAATTACCATTCACTGATTGAATCTGTCACGAATCCGGTCCATGAACTTCCTTCTGCTAGCCATCAGAGGTCACCCTTTCCGTTTTCATTGTCTCTCGCACTCACACTGTTGCATATCTTTCCGGACTACATATCCCATCATGCATTGCACTGATTGCACTCAGCACGGATTGCACAGCTGTACACTGATTGCACCCAGCTGTTTCATATCACTCCCTCACTATTTAACACTCACTCTGATCCCTTCCCTCGGCCGAGTATTGTCTAGCGATTATCTCTCTCCTAGCGATAGCTACTCTACAGAGCCCTAAGTCGTGCCTTAGCCTAGTTTTGCCTTAGCCTAGTTCTGCCTTGCCTTGTCTGTTTCCTTCGGTTTCTATCTTAGCCCTAGCCTTAGCCCTAGCCTTAGCCTTAGCCCTAGCCTTAGCCTTAGCTTAGTTTTGCCTTGCCTTGTCTGTCTCCTTCGGTTTTTATCTTCGCCTGTTTTCCTGGACTTCTCCCTTTAGCCTTGCCCCTGTGACTCTGTCTGCCTATCTTCGACCCACGCTAGCCCTAGGATTATTCTTGTGTCTTGCCCGCCATATTCCTGGTTGCCACTGTTTACCCTGCCTGTCTTATGACCATGTCTCTGTCTTCTCCAATTAAAGCTTTGCATTTGGATCCGCACGTCTCACGTCTCGTCAGCCCCGTTACAGAATCAGAACCAACTGTTTGAGTTAGTCATTTGTTGCCACCTACTGGCAATCGATGTAACTCACAGGAGTCCCTGAAAAATGCCCACAGACTTGGATCTTTGAATCTTGTTCAGCAAAATTAACAAAACTTTGAAACTGGCAATGCATATTAATTTACGCGAGGTCCATCACACAAGAAATGCACCACATTTAGCCATACAGGCCAATTTTAATCTGTATTTTACCGTCATTTTAGTTAAATTAATGTTTTTTCTTTCCCCTGTAGTCAAATTACGCGAACACATCCACCTACTGTGAGTCCATCTTTGATAATATTCATAATTACGACATCATCTTGCCAAAGATAAATTATATGAAACAGAAATGGTTTTACCTTTCTTTTGTCATGTGACAACTATTTAGTCTCTTTACACAAAATAAATCAACCATTCATTCACAAACGATAGGGTTTGTGCATGCACCGTTTATGACAAAATGGAAGAACCACTCTGTAGGACACCTCTATTACTGATTAATAATCTGGAATTTGTAGGCTAAAGGTAGAAATTCTCAGTGCTGTTTGACTGAATAGCAGAACTCTTGGTCGATCAAATTTAAAGGGAAAAAAAAATAAAAATTCTGTCATTAATTACTTACCCTCATGTCGTTCCAAACCCATAGCACCGTGTCCAGATGCGACGCGACAACACGACGCAACAGAATCAATCAAATATCACAGCCAGTCAAAGTGTGTGTGGGCGCGCTCTCCCTGGAAGCGAACGCCACTTGCAGCGAAATGGATAAGTTTATTATCTAATTCATAAATATCAAACCTTTTTAATTAAATGTACATTCAAATGTCATTAAATGTACATACTGAGTGACTGACGCTATCTTTGTTATTGAATACACTCGTTGCTTCACAGTGAGTTCACAGTTTTAACGTACAGTACATGTTCCCTTTAATTTATTTTCAAGATCTGAGGTAAACTATATATTGTTGCTTTCAGTACGGCTATAAGGTCACACAAAATGATATTCAAACTCACATTAGACACGTTTAACTTTGAATAAAGCACCTGAGATTATCTACTGTCATATAGTTTGTATGTTGTTGTTCCAGCCGCAACGTCGCAGAAATATTTCTAAAATAGAAATTTTGTGTGTCACCGTCGCGGCTAGTTAGGACAAAAACTCAGATTAACAGATTAACATTAACATGGAAATGATACCATGTTAAAATCATGCTAAAAGATATTTATTTCGTGTCGCGGCATTGCGTCGCGTGTAGTTAGGACACAATTTAAGACCTTCGTTCATCTTCGGAACACTAATGAAGTATTTTGATGATCTGCGAGCGTTCTGCCTCGCATTAGACAGCAACGCAGCTGCCACGTTCAAGGCCAAGAAAGGTAGCAAGGACATTGTTAAAATTGTCCATGTGGCATCAGTGGTTCAACCATAATTTACTGAAACTATGAGTATACTTTTTGTGTGCAAAGAAAACTAAAATAACAACTTTATTCAACAATTTCTTCTCTTCCGTCAGTCTTCACCACGCGTTCAGGAGAGTAGCATGACACATGCGTGTGCTGCTGCTGACCCAGGAGATGGTGTTCTGACGTAGAATGTCCATCTCTCTTAGTTCATCGTCTGTAGATTCTGGTTCAAATAAGTAAGGCTGGGTAAAAAAATTACAAGGTGCAGCGCATGCGTGTTCCTCATCAGAATGTGGGCTCCTGCGTCAGCAACTCACATGCATACGATGCAGTACTCTCGTGAACGTGTGAACATCTGCAATTTTGTTTGCTGTCAGATTTATCTAGTGTTGATGTTAACTTTTGCCAATAAGGAGTAACATCAGGCATAAAGAGCGGGCTATAACATTAGTATCTAGGCTCACCCAGGTGAAAAAGACATAGTATTAAATGTATTAAAAATATACTTGAAATTCAAGTAGTATATTTATAATACATTTGTATTCCCAACATGTTTATTTGAAGTGCAATAAAAATATACTGAATTGCATTTTAATATATTTCTAAAAAGTATACTAGAAATACTTTTGTATTAAATATATTCTTAGTTATACTTCTAAGAAATATGCTAAACAGAAGCATACTTTTAATGTATTTATAAACGGTATACTAGAAATACTTTGGTAATAAATATATGCTTAGTTACACTTTTAAGGAATATGCTAAACACAAGCACACTATTAGTCTATTTCTAAAAAGTATAGTAGAAATACTATGTTAATAAATATATTTTTAGTTACACTTTTAAGGAATATGCTAAACACAAGCATACTTTTAGTGTATTTACAGAAAACATACTTATGTTACCCTTACTTAAAGTATATTTTATGTCTACTTTGTGTAAGAACATAACAAAATTATTACACTTTTAGTGGGTTTTTAATGTACTTTATATTGCAGTAGGCCTACACATGGTTATATTTTAAATATATATGTATTTATAATTTTAATATTTGGAAAAGTACAGTATTTTGAAAAACATTTTTAACATTTACAATGTACAAACGTTTGTCAACTATTATTAAGCGATGCGATATTTAAAATATGTTGTTTAATGTGTTGTTCAGTTTTACTTAAAAGGTTATGCTACTTTGGTTGATAAGGCTGTTGTTCATTACATGATCCATTAATTGTAATAAGCTAGGTGTTTATAAATTTGTTCAATTTATAATATTTGTTCATATTTTCTAATATATATTTCTGAAATTCCCACAAGGATTTCAACATCATATATGAAAAAAACAAAACAAAACAAAACAAAAAAACTTTACTGTGGTAAATTCAACGCCACTGACTAAACCTGATTGGTTCCAGAGCCATTGAACGGCTCTGATTGGTTCGTATGATAATGAGCTCACCCCAGAGAGCTTCGCATATAAAATATGATGTGCGTGCAAATGTCTCTTGAATGTGAATATAAGTCTACATTTAAACAGTATTATATAGAGCGGTCGCTGATCGTGTCTCTTTAGGGCACTTGGAGGAAACCATATGGATTACTTTGGCGATGATTTTTTTTTTTGCGATTTCAACTTTTTGAAACATGAACATCTTTGGTGAATCTTCTTTCATCGGAGGGACATAACGTTAAATCGCTCTGATTTTTATTAAAATATCTCAGCTTTTCTTTTGAAGATGAACGAAAGTCTTAGATGGTTTGGAACATCTTAAGGGTTAGTGATGACAGAATTCAAATAGTTTTGGGGGAACTATGAAATTAATTAGAAAATATAGCGGTATGTTCTTATTTTGACCAGCTTCTGCGAGCGTGTATGGCGTCTGGCTTTTGGAACCTCACTGTGACTTCAGGTAAGATTTAATTAACGTTATTTGTCTGTGCCAGTCGTGTTTTTGACACATGCATTGGCAGAAAAAAATTAATTAATTAAAATTAGTCATTATAACATGTACAACATTAACATTCTTTTATTTGCAAAATGAAGTTGTTTATTTATTTATTTATGATTTTCTGAACAATTTGGCTTCATTGTAATGAAGTTAATGATCTTTGGAAAACCATGATTATGAACACACAATTACTTTCTCTTGAGCTGATTAGCCAACTGTGGTAGTGTTCGTTGATTGGTGTTTATATTTGTTCAAGCTTGACAACCTTATCGCCTTTATTTTTCTAATATATATTTCTCATTACAGATAAGAACAAAGATTAAATTGTAAGAAGGGTTGCTTATATGAGAGCATACAGTACATCTGAAACTGCTGAGGCTGGGAAGGTTTTTGACTATATTACCGACCGGGTACATTGTTCTCAGAAAGAATTCATCATTCTTAAAAAGAAAACAAATCATCAGTCATCATTTGCTTTTTTGTGTGTGTGTGTGTGTGTGTGAAATATTAACATTTGTTGTTTTTCAGATCAGCTGCTATAGAAGACAAACTGAAATCTGAGTGCAGAGACAAGCAAAGGAATAGTAAGTATATTTTCATGTTGTATCACCTCTGTTATAGAGATTTTTGAATCAGGCCTAATGGAGGGTTATTTGGTAAATCTTGGAAGAAAAACGTTAGCAATGTGTCCATTCCAGCTGGCTAATTTGTGCTTGCTTTCAGTCATTCATGTAAAAATCTGTTATTTAATTTTATTTCTAAAGTTGCAAGGCTCTGGTGAAAGATATTGTATGCCAGGAGTCAGGACGATTAGGCTGTGCCCAGGTCTACGGAACCGGCGACGACGCTCAGCTCCATCACCCCTCCATCTGCGCCTTCGGATCCACCAGCTCTGTCTCCATCGGTCGGCCCCTAGATGTTGGCAGCCACACCATCTACATCTTGGCTCCTCGCTCCCTCGATTCCGCCGTGTGTTGTCAGCACTGGGATGCTCTGGGTCTGTGCCATGTGCCAAACACCATCTAAGCTGCCAGGGCATGATCGTCATCCTCCCATCACCATCTCTTCGCCACATCCTGCCATCATCCCCATACTTTTGCCTCTCACCATCCCTACGCAATCTCCTTGTCCAACGCCAACCCCCTCCACCCTCCTTTCTGTTGCTTGAACTTTACCATCTTCAGTCTTTGAAAAACAAAGTGCATAAGTGAATAGCTTGTGTGTGTGTGCAGTCTTTTTTATGTATTTTTTTTCTTCAGAAAATTGCATTGTAATTTTTATTTATTCATTGATGTAAAATTCTGTACTTTTTTAGTAAGGCCGGTATAACTGAAATGTTCTACAAATGGAAAAGATAGCTCTGCCATTGTTTTTTTATAATGTATTAAAATGTACTTGAGTATGTTTGTAGTAATACAAATATACTACACTCTAAAAAAGAAGATAAACATCCTTGTATTTCAAGTGCATTTTTTAATACATTTAATAGTATGTTTTTTTTGTTTTTCACCAAAGTATATATGCTGCTGTTCTTTTTTTAGTGTACTTTATGAATATTTGTAGTGTACTCAACAATATATAATACATTAAAGTTTTCTAGATATCAAAGTGTGTACGTGTGTGTGTATATACTGAAAAAAGCAGCTTTATAATATACTAGTAGTGTAATGCTAATGCATTTCCAATGAGCTGAAATACAATTGAAATGTACATTAAAACGATGCTTCAAATATACTGTAGTTCATGAAGTATTAAAAGGAAATTTTAAAAGTATTTTAAGAAATACACTTAAATTGCACTAAATATACTTAAAGTGGTTCTATTTTAACACAATTTCAATATATTAAATATATTACAAATAGATTAAAATCCAACTTAAACATATCTTGAAATACACTTAATATACTTAAAGTTATTTCTGAATAATACATTTAATATGCACTTAGTATAGTATAATTTAAATATAGTAAGTATGTCTGAAAAAGCACAATTTAAATATATTTCTTTTTCACCTGGGCACACTGGCCCATCTATTTAGAAATTGGCAAGGTTTCCTATAGTCAACATCATTCTGGACGCCAGCTCAAAGTACATGAAAGCACTAATTACAGCTGAGGTCCCCATGAAATACAGCATGAATTAAGCAGTGTTAATTCCCCTCATACACTGGGGGAAAAATTGGTCTAGAAACTATTTTTACTCCGAAATTGCGACATTTCAATCAAATTGCAAGTAACACATTGAATTAAATGTGGAATTTGGAAAAACTGAAGTAGAATTTGATTTTAAAACACTCCAGGAATAGTTGTTTTATTTAGAACTTTGACAAATCATTTTTATAAACATTATATTTGTACATTTACACGAATACACTTCATATAAATTATACGACTGAAGTTTTTGTACTTAAATGACATCTGCTGAATTTATGAAATTATAGCTATTTATTATTATTACATATGAATACTAAAAATATTTAAAATAAATATTTTTCCCATTTTATTAGTAAAATAAATGAATATATTCCTTTTTTACAAAAATGTTTGTTTTTGCATTGCAGTATATGGCTTTATTTGTGCAGTGTAACTGTTATTCAGCAATATATCAAAGCGTTCCCTCAAAAGTCCTTTTCAAAACTCACTTTCTCTGCATTTTGGTTTCAGGCTCTACCTTGTGCTCTGAGAAATGCAGAAAAGCCCACTCTCTTCTCTTCCTTTAGCTGTATGCAGCCCGATGCACATGGCGTTTTGGTGGGAACAGAATAGTTGTCCCATGTGTCTACTGGAAACAGAGTGAGGTGATTTGAATAACAAAGCAGCATAGCTATCTTTTTATCTCCCGCTGTGCAACTTGCAGACCGGGGAGATCAGGATTATATCATAGCTGTAGGCCATCACTGCTGAGTTTGCACAATCCTATAAGAAGTTTGTTTTAGTCTACTATTACCAGCTACCTCCTTAAAGTCATGAGCTCAGTTCCAGAACCAAATGAGCTGTCTCTGTAGGCAGGATTTTGACACAAAGGCTGTTTCAAAAGGTGGGCAACTTAATTATGCTACCTTCTAAGATACCTTATATGAGCCACATTTAACACAGCTCACATGTATTCTTTGTGGAGAAGGTAATCCCAGAATGCACTGTGATGAACTCCGGCAATAGGTTCAGAATGGAAAAGTAGCTGAATATTCAGAATACTATATAGTTATTGAATACGGTGTAGTATAAACTGTATAGCCTACTGATTTTTTTAAATAGTAGGCCTATATAGTTTATAGGCATTATATGCAGTGAGGCTATCCAGGTATCATTTTGGAAATTAAAATGATAATTTTAAATTTTTTAATAATTTTTTTGACAGTCCAATCACATAACGAACAAACAAAGATCTGTTAAAAAACATGGTTTATAATATTTTATTTATTCACCATACCAGAAAATATTGCCTATATTTTTATATTTCATATACCATTCAAAACTATTGGGCCAGTACATTTTTCTAATAAGAATTATATCGTTTTTTTTATAAGTTTTTTAAGAATTATTAAAAATGTAATTTTGTTCTGCAAGGACATCAAATGTGCCTGTAAAGACATTTACAAAAGATTATTTAAACACATTTATATTTTAAATACATGCTGTTTGTGTGAACTTTCTAATCATCAAAAATCCTTAAATGTATCACAAAAATCAGTAAACACTGTTTTTAATAAAATAAAAAACATTATAATAATCAGAATACTAATATATTAATAAATGAAAGCGCAATCAGCATATTAGAATTATTTCTGAAGGATCATGTGACACAAGACTGGAGTAATGGTTGCTTTAATTGTAACCCTTTTAATAATATTTACTAATTGTAATAATATTTTGCGATATTACTGTTTTTATTGTATTTTTAATTAAATAAATGCAGCTTTGTTGAGCATGAAAAACCACTTTCAAGACCATTAAAAAACTTAATTATTCCTAACTTTTGACTGCCTGCAGCTAATGAAAAACATTGACTATAATATACCTAAACTCCCTGGTTTTCTACATCAATAGCACAGTCTACTCTGTTCTTTACTTGTTAGTGAACTTGACTTGGTCCACTTTTCTTGTTCAGTCCCACTGACAGCATACTTCTTGATCGCCTTACCTCTATTTTCAGTCAGTAGAGTTTCTTTTAATCAAAGCACAAGTCTTACTACGTTTGGGGAGGTTTTGAACTGAAGGAGGTTGGACATAAAAGCACCCTGCTGAAGGATGAAATGAACACTCAGCCTTTGAAGACCCTATAGATGTAATGACCAATACCAGCTCCCTGCTAGGATAAGATCAGCAGAGGTAGAAATATTTGCATGTTCATTTTTTTTTTTTAACCGCTGTTACCTAGTTGCTTCATCACTTCACACCTGAGGTGTTTGTATCTCGCTTTGATGTGTATAAACACACTACTGATCAATAAATGGAAAAGCAGGAGACTGGATATGCATAAGAAGCTGATGCAGCAAGTGGACCTGGTTAATTTTTCACTTTCCTCTGCTTTCGAACTCTTTTGTATGGCTTCGGTTTAGCTTTCTTTTTAAATTTGGTTGGAGACTCGCACATTTTCAGTTGGAATTACTTTCATGGCAGATGCTGGGTTTGTATGTGGTCAATTGCTGTGATGATTATTTCAAGAGGTTGCATAAGACGCAAAGCCAAGAAGTGCCAATGAGAACTGAATGCCAATGATCATGTACTGAAAAGACAAAACAATTTGGTGGTCGGTTGGAGCCTTTGTACTTTTTCCCCACAATTTAATCGAGGTGCATTTAAAAAAATATATTTTGGCTTGTTTTTTTAATGGTTAATGGGGAAAAAAAATGATTTGCAACCAGATGGTGAAGTTATGAGCAGCAGGGCATAACAGGGCCATGCTAACTACTTAGACCTTAACCCAGTGGTACCATCTATGTTAAGACAGTGAGGTTGTGATCTATACTTTGTTCGCACACGTAAAGACAAAAGCAGGTGTGCACTGAGGACCTGCAACAGTAAACACAAAGGCCTTGTTGTGTCTGCAGCATAGACTCTTTTACACTTTTTAAGGTTGCACAGCAAATATTCTGAGCCAACTTTGTCCTTGCAGTCAGTGAACACATTATACCAAACCTTCAGGGGGTTTAGTAGCTATTCAAAGGCAAGTTGGTTTTCCAAAATCCAAGCTAGTACATAGGATTTATTTTTGAATTTGCAACATGCAGCCAAGTGCAGAAAGTTGGTCAGGAAGTTATTTGGTCACAAGAAGGTGAGAATATCTAATGTTTGGGATTCATTTCAAAATGAAAGAGCCCATGAAATTGGAGATTTTTGGCTTTCAGTGAATGTCTTTTAAAAAGGATAGTTCATTAGAAAACAAAAATTCTGTTATCATTAACTCAACCTCATGTCCTTTCACACCTGACTTTTTTTCTGTCGAACACAAAAAAAAGGATGTTTTGAAAAATGTCTTTTTTTTTCGTCCATTCAGTTAAGTTCAAAATCTATTTGTTTTGGACCCCATTGACTTCCTTTATGGCAAAAACATTCAACTTTCTTCAATGATCTTCTTTGTTTCATCAGAAGAAGAAAAAGTCATGTCAGAGGAAAAATTAACCACTTGAAATTGTGTGGTTAAACTGTCTTTTGTTTTTTTTAAAACCCTCATGTGTGTTGCGGCCATGGTTGAGCATTTTCTTTTTTTTTTTCCCCGAAAATGCTAATTAATGATATTAATTGGGACTTATCTATTGACGTTGATCAGAGGTAAACAAAATTTGTGTACTTTTGTGAGGTTTTCCCTCCATCTTGTTACCTGCATGGTTCCAGTCAAAAATAAACCAAACAAAAATGGTCTTATAAAGCTCTTATTATGCATATTATACCAATATTGATTCAATCTTTTTCTCAACTTGTTTTCTTTCAATTAGCACTGTTTTCTTTTTCTTTTTGGAACTGATTGATCATATGCCTCATTGATTTGAGCTTATGCACTTCAAAACTATTCACAAATAATGCTTTTATTCACTCAAAAACAAAGGTGCATAAGATCAGATCAGTGAGGCCTACGATCAATCAGTTCCAGAAAGAAATACAGAACCTGTGCTAACTGAAAGAAAACAAGAAAATTATGATTCCAAGATGTGGTGATGATATAGCATTATACAAGATTTACAAACCATTTTAAAAGGCCCTTCATTTTTGAACAGGAATGTCAAATAAGGTAAAAGATTTTCAGCACAGAAAAAGGGTTAAATTTGATTATATAATAGCAGACCTTTCCTAAACAAGCTACACGGTTTGAGGTATCAGACATGCCAATGGTGTGGGCAAAAATGTTATACTCTAAAGTAAGAGATTTGTTCAAATCCCCAATCCCAAGGGCTTGCCTTAGCAAAAACCACTAATGAGCAAAGCATGTTACTGGCAGACAGTTCATGCTACACTACATAAATACATAAAATGAAAGATCATGATATACGAATGTGGCATGATAAGACCATCTTGTCCTTATGTTCCTAATTAACGGATTAAATAAAACAGCATCTCACTAAACGCATCTGTCACCATCCAATCACTAGTGATTACACAAAGCCAAGTTCAGATAAGCACAAAGCAACAATTCAAAACATTTCCCTTGAGGTGTTCCTTTCTTTGGAATACTGATTGCTGATCTATACTGCTGTATGGTGCATTAGTGCATACTGACATTGATGCAACTGAACAGCACATGTGGATGTTAGGCATTATTTGCCAAAAACTGTGCATGAGATAAACAACAGATGGCCACATTTGTATGGCAGTTTGCGCCTCGCTGTTTTATTTACCATTGAACACTCCCCCCCCCCCCCCCCCCCCCCCGATTCTCAGGCTTTGCTTCCGTGCAGTATTTATTCTCTCCGGAATGTTAGAGAGCAATACAAATTGTCCTCTATAAGACAGGGATTTGGCAAGTGGGTTGCTCGAACACACCTTGTTATTCTGTCTGCGTTCGATGTGAAGCCATTTCTATAGATGGACAGAACTGCTCTGATCCGCTGTTAAGATGAAGCGATCAATGGTGCAGGTTGTGGGATAGCTATCAAAATTGCATGGAATGTCTATGACAAGCCAGTTTTTAACTGTGTTGATATATTTCCTCTTGAAACAGTATGTTGGGGTGAGCTATATTGTAGTTTGCGTGGATGGCCCTCTGAGTGCAACACTCAGGAATTGAGTCATCAATATTTTGTTGTTTTACTGGAAAGACGATTGTAATTTTACCCCAGATATCAACCGTACGTCTGGCAGATGTCTGTTAAAGATTGCTTCAGCTGACTGACGTCTGTAAGTAAGTCTGTCATTTTTCCATACCTTCTAATCATAAACATCTTTAACACATCTAATAATAGACGTCTATTTGACATCTGATTAGAAACGTCCTATAGACATATTGCAGATGACAGTGTTGGCGGTAACGCTTACATTACTCACTTTAAGTAGTTTTTTTTTCAGGTCTTTACTTTTTACATATATTTTTAAAAGCTTACTTTTACTTGAGGTGGATGACCAGGGATGAAAGTAACACTTTTTGTTTGAGCATCTGTGGTTGTTTGTGCTAGAACTCTCAAACTTTGATAAACGGTAGCCACATTTGTCTACTACAAATAAAACTCACTTGAACTTGTACTACACAATCACATATTATGTGAGTTAATGTCAAATACAAAGAGTTCCGTTGTTACAACTTACCCCACTGTTACGGTAAGTGGCTGTAGAGAAGCGCACAACGCAGGAGTAATACAACAAACAGTCTTTAATTCAAACTGAAACTCAGAAGAATAACCAGGAGATAGGACAATCACAAACATCTAAACTCAAACTAATACAGGACAAAATGAACTCAGGAGAATACAGGGCTTAAATGAAGGGAGACCAACGAGAAAATTAACTAGACACAGGTGAACCGAATAACACAAATCAAGCAACACAGGAAGACACAATGAACACATGACAGATCACCCCCTCCGGGGAAGGAGTGTCCTCGCGCCGAAAAGAAAAGGCACTTCAAACCGGGGAGAGAGGGCGGGCATCCTGGAGTTATGGCAGAATAGGGTGTGCTTGCAGGTTAGGGTACGCACCCCCCCCCCCCCCCACCACCACCCTTTTGTGGGGAAAACGAGGTGTTTGCAGCATGCCAGGCTGACTCATGAGGCGCTCTGGATTAGTGGAGTCGGGCTGACGAAGGCGGGTGGGCGTACTTTTCTGTGATCCAGGGGACTCAGGAGATGAAGGAGAGCTGGACAGGACCAGCGGAGATGAAGAACTGGGCTCCTGGTTGAGCTCTGTGATGTGAGTGGGCTCCCTGTTGAGCTCTGGAGAGCATTCTGGAGCGGACTCTGGAGAGAGGATAGGAGCTGAGAACTCTGGAGGAAGCGCCATATCGAGGAGCTCTTAGAGGCACATTGGAACAGAGAACTCTGCATGCTGACTCTTATTAGCATGAGCGTCAACTCAATAAGTTCAGGGACATGCGCTGGAGCGGACTCATTGACAGACATGCACTGGGGTGACAGGGATTGAGTGGAGGTGTTGTTTTCCTCAACCTCACCAACTGTGAGGGAAGAACCTCCCAGCCACAACACAGTCTATATACTGAAGGAGGGAACATGTGGTAGCAGCTGCGGGTACCTGACAGAAAAGATCGTCCTTGAGTCCCATCCAAAAGAGTGTCTTTAATGTGCCATCGCTCCAGGGCACAAAATGAGCAAATTCAATAACCTTTTCCACGTATTGTTCCAGAGCACGACCGTCCTGGATTCTAGATTCTCTGCCCCCATTTGTTTTAAGTCCATATTTTGTTTGGTCCTGTATTCTGTTACGGTAAGTGGCTGTAGAGAAGCATTCGATGCAGGAGTAATCTTAGTCTCTAAGTCTCAATCTCCAAGTCTTTAATTCAAACTGAAACTCCGGAGAATAACCAGAAGAAAGGACAATCACAAACATCTAAACTCAAACTAATACAGGACTAAGGAACTCTGGAGAACACAGGGCTTAAATGAAGGGAGACCAATAAGATGAACCGAATAACACAATCAGGCAACACAGGAAAACACAATGAACACGTGGCACCCGGTGAGTTGTAATACAGGCTGGGGATAGATGTAACAGTGTAAAGTAATTTGCTGAAATAAGACCCACACTTCCAATTTATGCAAAAACTTGAATAAAGAACAATCAGTTTTGAATAAAGTGAACCATTTAAAGTGACAAAAACATTATATTGTATTGCTTTTAGGACTTTAAATTTAGCACAAAAACAATTGCTGTGTTTGTGCGAGTGTGTATGTGTACTGTATTCAGTCACTAGCTGTGTTGCCATCTACCTATTTTTATGTGAATTTTGGAATATCACATAAAAAATGCTGGATGGAAATGTTAAGATGCACATAAATTCTAAACGTGCACAAAAAACGTATGTGATAATTTGAGGCAGATAGTGTTTTTATCCAATAAGATGTAGGGGTGTGACAATTCACTCATTTTATCTTGAAACATGGATTTTGAATCGTGAATCGCCGATTTTGGACAGTAAACGATTTAAAACGCTGAGAATCGAATGAATCGCGATTTCTATAGCGATTCAATGCTTTCAAAATATATACACATTAAATTACTACAAGCACGAATTAATGGAGACCTTGAACAGTGTTCGTGCCCTCGCATCTCTCCTTCACGCGCTCCACTATTTCCCGCCTGCTGAGTGCTCTCGTGCTCCGTTCGTCTCACTGACACATTTTGAGCAGCTGATGTGTGATCTCTCATTGGTACTTGTGGCCAGTAATGCTAAAGTGAATTAGTTTTGCTTTTCTGTAGTTTTTCAATGCCTCTCGGTCATAACGCGACATTGCCTGAGCAGTCGAAGGCTGCGTATTTATTGCATGGATGGAGCAAAAATGTAAGTGTCTAAAAGCATACGCACAGTTCCATTGAATGATAAATGTGTTTTAACAATGTTCTTGAACCGAATGTACGAAGGAAACTGTTAAAACAACCACAGCATTAACAACAACCTTGAAATAAGAGCGCAAGGTTTATCTGATAATCAGATACATGAAAGTAGAGTTTGTTGCTATAGCAAACAGACATCAGGCGCGTTTTCTTTCAGAATCATCATTTGCCGATGGAGAGGAAAAGTTAAATACTATAGCATTTTATTTTATGAAAATGAGATGAAGTTTTCTCACTGAAAGAGAAGTGATCTCGCACTCATAGACATGCAAGGCTATATCTGCAGCTAAACTGTATAAAAAGCAGAATGAACTGAAACGTTAAGACAATAAACACAATAAATAAATACAATTTATGAATGATGCAGTGTCATGATGCAATGGTCAACCACATGTTATGACCCTGGGCTGGACTCCGCTTCATCCATGGTGAAAGCCGATCCGGCTATCCACAGCACTAAGTTGATGTATTTTTTCAGCGACCAGCACGGATCAGCTCTAGCATGACGAAGCGGATATCGTCCTCTTTGGAAGACCAAACAAAGTAGTTTCGCTGTCACAACGAAACACACAGCACCTTCACAACATGGCCGCTGCGGCAACCTTAGAATAATAGTTACGCCTTCTTTCTTTGCGTGAAATTTGGGGCTGCATTATGCAAATCTTCCCACACAGTGACGTAGACATGTGGGGGCGTGTTAGAACGAGGCGTTTTAGGTAGGCACGGTTGACTCTTAACTTTTATAAAGAATTTTTCTTTGGATTTGAGACTTTAGTCTTTTAGTCAACTTTACAGATCTTCTTTATGCACCAAGAGGCTTGTAACACTCCAAAGAAAAAGGAAAAAATGAAATCGCTTCATATGACCCCTTTAATAGCCTATTACTCAGTACAGCGGAGACCATGTCAGCTAGATGAGCCCCAGAGACAGATCCCCTCTGAAGGCCTCGTCACCTTGACAGCTATCGGGACAAGACCACAGGAACCAGATTAGTCCTCTGCACAATGGGATTTTGCTGCAGCCTGGAATTTAACTGCTGGTTTCATCTGGCCAGAGGATAACGGCACACTACTTTGATACACTATTTCCCTGTTTAATACTGTAAGCTAGTTTGACACAATCTGCATTGTAAAAAGTGCTATATAAATAATGGTGACTTGACTTGATTTAAATGTATAATTACACTGTAACAAGGACACCTTAAAATAAAGTATAACCCCACATGCTAAATCTACACTGAAAACATTAGCAACCGCTTAATAACATGCTAAAATCAAAGACTATAGATATACAAAGACAGTTCACTCATATTACTTACGAATGGGAGAAACTGCAATGCAAAATATGGCGGAAAAGCCCCGCCTTCTGAATAAAACAGCCAATCGCTGATTGGTAAAGTAATTGCGTCACTGCAACAGCCATTAGAAGCTCTGGTTCCAATAGAGTAGAAACTGGTGCTTATGACTGCACATGCGCAGTGGCTTATGGTAGCATATAGGTAGCGAAATTCAATTTAAAATGCAATATGCAAAATGGCAATGCAATATTCAAAATGGCATTGTATTTCTGTATTTAAATTTACATTTTCCATTACCCATACGTGCAAAGTTTGGTGCAAAAGTAAAATGAAAATTTAATTTTATAATTTACATTTGCCATTTCCAACAGTAGTCTTAATATGTAAATTGCATGCACATTTGAACGCTTTATAAGTTGCGAAATGAAAATGAAAATGTATAACACAAATTGATTTGATATGTGTAACATGTTCAAGCATAAATGGTAGCAAAATGATCATTTAAATGCTATTTGTCCTAAATGCATTTAGACTAACAGTTAGAACACTTAGGATTGCATTTTCATCATGACGCCGTGGGATATGTGTAGCAAAATTCAATTTGAAAATGCATTCCGAACTGACCACGCCCACCCTCCGTCAATCATTGCTTCAAGGCAGGGATTGGCGGAAGCGTGTTACGTTTGGATCGTTTGAAATATGGCAGCTCGAGATCTGATAAGATCGGTGAATTCACTGGCAGATGAAGTGGAGCGTGAATAGCATTTAAATGATCGTTATGCTACCATTTATGCTTGAACATGTTACACATATCAAATCAATTTGTGTTATACATTTTCATTTTCATTTCGCAACTTATAAAGCGTTCAAATGTGCATGCAATTTACATACTAAGACTATTGTTGGAAATGGCAAATGTAAATTATACAATTTTATTTTTATTTTACTTTTGCACCAAACTTTGCACATGGGTAATGGAAAATGTAAATTTAAATACAGAAATACATTGCCATTTTGAATATTGCATTACCATTTTGCATATTGCATTTTAAATTGAATTTCGCTACCTATATGCTTCCGTAGTGGCTGGTCTAGCATTAAAAATAAGCTTAATATGAAACAACATTCATAGGGCAGTTAATTCCAGATTTTATTGCTGATTTGAAATATGTAATTTAATTGTGAGTTCAGCAAGCAGTTTTTGAGATTTCAGGATTGCTCCATTCATTTAGATAGGACTTGTTCTTGGATGCCCGAAATAGCTGACCGAGTGAACAGACTTTCCTTAAAAGGGACTTTGCTAAAATCTACTCCAAACACATTAGCAAACTCAGAGCAAAGTTTTAATGCTAAAATCGACATTGAACACATTAGTCACTGCATAGCCACATGCTAAAATCTACACTGAACACGTTAGCAACCTTATAGCAGTGTGCTAAAATCTATACTGTTCATGTTAGCAAAAATTACTGTTTTGTTCTTCTCTTAAACTGTGTTTCTTCACTGGTAATTAGAGCTGGTCAAAAACCGCAGTTACATTTTTCATTCTTGTCATGTCTGTGATCGCAGGAGGATCTCAGGAACAGCATCAGGTTGGATAATCTTTCAAAATCATGCTCACTTCCTGCCAGACGAGAGGGTAACGAGGCCCAAAACAGTGGCAGAGAGGGAGACAAATTGGACAAACAGCTGGGCTTCAAGAGAGCAGGATGTGTGCGTCGAGGAGAGGACAGCTGGGGAGGTACACGTGAAACTGGCAGCAGGGAATGTCATGAAATAGATTGAAGTGATAATTTCTTCCTTCATGCCACAGCATCCTGAATTCACACAGGAAACAAATCCCAATATTTCTGTATAAATAGCAATTTATGTCATTTCTGCACATTTTTGTACATCCAAACAAGCATTGTGTCTAAATGGTGTCTATATTGCTCATTTATTTAGACATAATGGAGATCTCGATTGTTTAATTTAGCCTTTCTTAGATGTTCCTCCTAATTTATTATGAAAAAGACACAAATGAGACAATATTGTAAAGAACATTGGATGTTGTTGTTTATAAACGTCTCATTTGAACAACAGCTCAGGTAGAGCAGGAAATCCTCACTCAGCAACTATTCCAACCAATCACAAGGTCAAATCAGCATCTGACCAATCAGATTTGAGTATTAATTGAACTTTAGTTAATACTTGTACTTCGTGTACAGTTGTAGATTTTAGCACTGCTTACTTCCGCAGCTTTCCGGAAGAAGCGGTCGACTGTGGCATAATAAAAGCTCCGTTGCTTTCGAGCCGTGTGTCGCGCTCGTTCAGCGGCCTCATTCCGCTTCGACGGCTTTCAGCCTCACCCAGCTTCATTCTACTACGTTAATAAATCAATAGCTCATCCATGAACATGATTTCTGCCCAAGTCCCATCGGATTGCTTCGGCTGTGGGGATGCAGACGACAACTCCCATGATTCCACACTCAGTCACGGCGTTATCTAACTACGCCTTTGTTTCTTTTGTTTGTTTGAATACGTGGCCATCTAGTGGAACACAACTTACATATTTGCCATTATCTAGTTTTTTTATAGGACGCCTATTGAATCAAATGTAAAGGCACATTTTCTTTCTTAAGGCGTAGCATTGTAAGGTCTGTTTTGGGTTTTGTTTCATGTTCTTTTTTTTCATGTCTTTTATTTTGTAATTGTTTTATGTTGTTAGTGTCATGCTTCCCTTGCCTCATGTTTCTCTGCCTTGTGTATGTGTCATGTTCTGATTGGTTGTCTTAGTCATGTGTCTTGGTTTCCCATTAGTTTGTTCTTGTCATGTGACCCTCATTATCATATATAAGTAGCCATCATGTTGCCATTGTCTCCTGTCGTGTATTGATGTTGTAACTCTGCTGTTGGTGAGTCCTGTCCATGGCCAGTCAAGTCTGTTCATGTCAAGTCAAGTCTGTTCATGGTCAAGTCTGGTTCATGTCAAGTCCTGTTCCTTTCAAGTCTGTTCTAGTCAAGCTGTTCATGTGAAGTCAGTCTCGGATTATCATTTTGTCCTTGTACATAAACTGCACTTGGGTTCTCACATTCAGCTCCTCGCCCTCTTGGATTGATTCGTTACAAGCATGGTCTTCAAAATGAAAACCTTTTTAACCCTGCAAACTAAAAATGTATATATTTTTTAATGTTACAATTTTGTTAGGCAGTGAAGAAACAATTCCAGTTATGGGCCCTATTTTAACAATGTAAGCACATGGTCTAAAGCGCACAACGCAGGTGCACTTAGGTCGTGTCCGAATCCACTTTTGCTAGTTTAACGACGGGAAAACGGTTGGCGCGCCCAGCTGCATGGTCTAAACGGGTTGTCCCTATTCTCTTAATGAGTAATGGTTGTTTTTGGGCGTAGTGTGTAATGAACCAATCAGAGTCTCATCTCCCATCCACTTTAAAAGCCAGTTGCGCTCGCGCCATGGTGGGTTTGTTTTACATAACATACCATATGGTTTATGGTTCATTTTAAACACATTCATTGTCAACTTCTGAGAATGTTCTAGGAAGCAGCACCACACTGCTCAAATGTTCAGTGTGAATACTCTAACCTGTTATGTGGGCCTATGCAGAATGCAAAAAGTGTGAGATGATGATGTGTCTTTTCTTTTCATTGAAAAACTTGGACAGATTTTATCATCATTATTGCGGCACAAGTATTAGATTCACTCATACAGAACTTATTCACTTGTATATATTGTATATTCCGTACACAACTCTCCATGGTGTTTCCGAATGCTAATGAATCCTAATATTTGTTTGAAACTGTTGCCTAGTTTTGATTATGTGAACATCATTCTATATGACACATCATTCATCTTTATAGCTTTATTGCTGATGCAGGCTTCCAGAATGTTTCAAATAATTATGTTAAGAACTTCAGTTCAGATAAATCTTGCACAAATTTTTTTTCTTGTACAACTGATGACTTTTGCATTTTAAGACTGATGAGTATTCATATTGTCATCTTTTTGCAGACCTTGGCCTTGAAGTAACTTTTTGTGCTTCTCTATCCATCATACAAACCTGTGTAACCTTTTACCACAAAGCACTCAGAAGAATTGGAAGAGAAATGAAGACCCATGGACCTTTCAAACCCTTGAGCGCTATGGACTACAGATGATCTTTACATTAAAAAGGGGCTTGAATGAGCTCATGTATTTCAATACCATAGAGAGGAAGAGAGACAGAATGGCAGATGAGATAAAGAGGTCAATTCTCGCCTAAGGTAAGACAAATGGAAGCTGTTTTAAAGTTTGATATGTTCTTATATGACAATCGCTTTGTAATGGACCATATATGAATTTTTAGAGCACTGTATATTTCTTCAACCAGAAATGGATTTCCAAAAAAAAAAAAACCACACAACACAATTTCTAGGGAATGTAAATTCAGTGAAGCATGTGCCATCCTGATGTTACATCATTTCTGAAACATATGCTTAAGTGTAAAAGATGTTTCCAAATTTAGTTAATTATTACTATGTGGTCCATAACCAGAGAGAAACGTGATTTTTATTCTGTTTTTTTATACTGACTCTGTCTGGAGGTTCTCAGAGCTTCAGTTCCCCATGAAGAGATCAACTCAGGCAACCCCAAAACCAAGAGGAACATTGCTTTGAATGAAAAGGAGATGTGAGGTATAAAATCAGTCTTGGCCTTTTTTCCCTTAAATGTGAAGTTTGTAATATCTGTGGCACTAGAGGCTCCAACTGTTTTCAAACCGGTGTCCTGAATTCCCCCATCTGCTGTTGGTCAAATAGACCGATAGGCCTGCCCCCAAACCCATGCCATTGGTTGAGCTAGTGTTGCTATGCTGAGCTAGACAGAATTTTCAATAAACAGAGAAATGTTTTTAAAACACCACCGAGACACACTCTGAGCCCAAATATGTCTACTTCCCTATATAGTAAGTGAAAAACAGTATATAAAAATGGTAGTCTGTACAAATTCATAGTATTCGTAGCATAACAATGACAACATTGCAGATGTAGTACATCTAAATTTCATTCACACTACACAGAACACATTAACTGTCATAAAGTAAGTTCATCAACTGTAGTACCTACTCAGACACTATATGCAATTTCGGTAGTTAGACTGTTTACACTTCTTGAGGAAATCAACTTACTTACAGTTTTCATAGCATATTACACTAGGAAAGGAAAAAGTATTTTCACTTAAAAAAAGAGAGATGAGAGCTAATGTTAATTAGTGCCGCTTGCTTGTTGTTGTTTTTGCATCAGTCTTCGCATTAACCAGAATCACACACGAAACTTCATACATTTTGATTCAAATAAATGACTTCTTGTCTGCGCTTTGTGTTAGATCTAACTGTGCACTGGTACAGATATCCTGCGCTTGTCTGCCTTGTACTGCACCAAGAACCATTGTGAGCATGAGGAGAATATATTTGCATGAAATTAAACAATTGGAGGACAGATCAAAATATATTACACTGCTAGCGGTTAGTGCAAGGTAATTACTTTCAAGAGGGTGGGAGGGGGATGAGGGGCAGATGGTTATGCTTTTAATTTGAATGAGACTGATTAAGTTTCCGTAACTTAAATGAAATGGCTTGTTTAGTCATCTGTGCAGAGATAACGCATCAGTCACTGTCATCCCATATGGTATTCACACCTCACAGTAATGATTACAGATGCTATACTTTACACAATCACATGATCCTTAGCTTATGATGCTTAAATTCAACATGAAACAAGGAGGTCAGTAATATTTGAAGAAAGGAACCCAGAGTCACTAGAAAATCGTACATGTGGTGACTTTGCTGCACAGTTATATTACGCTGTTTCTTTTCAGTTTTATCTGAAACAGATTAACGTAAATCTGCACTGTAAAAGAAATTCCGTAAAATTTATGGTTAAAAAAACAGCAGCTGTGGTTGCCGGAATTTACCGTAAAAAATACGTAGCAACATTTTAGGTTTTTAACTTAATTTACAGTTAAATAACCGTAATTTTCTTAACTTATCTAATGTTAAATATACAAACCTATTGAAGTAGGGCTGACATATGTTTTTGTAACCTTGTATACCTGATCACCCCCCAAACAGGTGGTGCTGAGCATTCACATTATGAACAAACAACTTTTAAATACCCTGACAAATATAAACTCCCCAAAAAACAACTTTTTTTGTTTTGTTTTTGCCCCCATTTTTCATGAGCTGAACTCAAAGATCTAAGACTTTTTCTATGTACACAAAAGGCCTATTTCTCTCAAATATTGTTCACAAATCTGTCTAAATCTGTGTTAGTGAGCACTTCTCCTTTGCCGAGATAATCCATCCACCTCACAGGTGTGGCATATCAGGATGCTTATTAGACAGCATGATTATTGCACAGGTGTCAATAAAAGGCCACTCTAAAATGTGCTTAAGTTTTATCACACAGCACAATGCCACAGATGTCGCAAGTTTTGAGGGAGTGTGCAATTGGCATGCTGACTGCAGGAATGTCCACCAGAGCTGTTGCCCGTGAATTGAATGTTAATTTCTCTACCATAAGCCGTCTCCAAAGGCGTTTCAGAGAATTTGGCAGTACACACAACCGCAGACCACGTGTAACCACACCAGCCCAGGACCTCCACATCCAGCATCTTCACCTCCAAGATCGTCTGAGACCAGCCACCCGGACAGCTGCTGCAACAATCGGTTTGCATAAAAGAATTTCTGCACAAACTGTCAGAAAAAGCCTCAGGGAAGCTCAGCTGCATGCTGGTCGTCCTCATCGGGGTCTCGACCTGACTGCAGTTCGCCGTCGTAATCGACTTGAGTGGGAAAATGCTCACATTCGATGGCGTCTGGCACTTTGGAGAGGTGTTCTCTTCACGGATGAATCCCGGTTTTCACTGTACAGGGCAGATGGCAGACAGTGTGTATGGCGTCGTGTGGGTGAGCGGTTTGCTGATGTCAACGTTGTGGATCGAGTGGCCCATGGTGGCGGTGGGGTTATGGTATGGGCAGGCATATGTTATGGACAATGAACACGGGTGCATTTTATTGATGGCCTTTTGAATGCACAGAGATACCATGACAAGATCCTGAGGCCCATTGTTGTGCCATTCATCCACAACCATCACCTCATGTTGCAGCATGATAATGCACGGCCCCATGTTGCAAGGATCTGTACACAATTCCTGGAAGCTGAAAACATCCCAGTTCTTGCATGGCCAGCATACTCACCGAACACGTCACCCATTGAGCATGTTTGGGATGCTCTGGATCGGCGTATATACGACAGCGTGTTCCAGTTTCCTGCAATGCACAATGGCGCGACGCTGATGGCTGCCTCCGTGGCGTGCTCTGCAGTTGTTTTTATGTTTTGTTAGTTTGTCCTGTCTTTAGTTATTTCCCTGCAATCAGTTTCACCAGAGATTAATTGCTGGACATTCGGCACTACACATCACCTGATATATTACCGGTTTTCGACTATTCTGATGATTTGCTGGACATAGCAGTTGGCGGATCAGCTGCGCTGATCAAGCGCTTCAGGACGCGCAGACGGGGGAAGCGAGCCGGCGCGCTCGTGAAGCTCAGGAAGCGCGGATTCAGAACGGCGCTGCCTAGCATCCACCTGGCGAATCTCTGCTCTTTACCCAACAAAACGGACAAACTCCTTTTGCTCTCCCAGACAAATAAGGATTTTTTCAAACTCTGCTGCTCTGTGTTTCACGGAAACCTGGCTGAAAGACGCCATTCCGGACAGCGCGTTGAGTCTGCTGGGCTTTCAGCTGTTCAGAGCAGATCGCGACGCAGAATCTACGGGGAAATCACGCGGTGGCGGGACATGCTTTTACATCAATGAGAGGTGGTGTACAGATGTAACTGTGTTAAAGAAGATGTGCTGTTCAGATCTAGAAGTGCTCTTCATTCACTGTAGCCGTTCTAGTCGCCGCGGGAGTTTTGCTCGTTCATTCTCGTCAGTGTCTATATTCCTCCGCAAGCGCACGTGAGCTCCGTTTTACAGAAACTCGCAGATCTGATCACAGAGACTGAACAACAACACCCGGACTCTGTTTTCATCATTCTCGGGGACTTTAATAAAGCCAATCTCTCCCGTGAACTGCCAAAATACAGACAGCACATCACATGTCCCACCAGAGACAGTAATATATTGGATCACTGTTACACCACAATAAAGAATGCATATCACTCTGTCCCACGAGCAGCTTTGGGGCTCTCTGATCACTGTTTAGTTCATCTTATACCGACCTACAGGCAGAAACTGAAATCAGCTAAACCTGTTTTAAGGGCTGTAAAAAGATGGACTAATGAAGCAGAGCATGATTTACAAGCTTGTTTTGACCTCACTGATTGGAGCGTTTTTGAAGCTGCTGCCACTTATCTGGATGAGCTCACAGAGACTGTAACATATTATATCAGTTTCTGTGAATATATGTGCATTCCTACCAGGACTCATTTAGCCTACAACAATGACAAACCATGGTTCTCTGCAAAACTCAGACAGCTCCGTCAGGCCAAGAAGATGCTCACAGGAAGGGGGATAATGTCTTGTATAAACAGGCTAAATACACACTGGAAAAGGAGATCAGAGTGGCAAAGAGAAATTATTCTGAAAAAATAAGGACTCTTGCTGATCCTCTTAAGTTTGCCTACAGAGCAAACAGGTCTGTGGACGATGCAGTAAACATGGGACTGCATTATGTTCTGCAACATCTAGACAGACCAGGGACTTATGTGAGGATCCTGTTCGTGGACTTCAGCTCGGCCTTAACACCATCATCCCAAACCTCCTCCTGCCCAAACTATCTCAGCTCTCCGTGCCCACCTCCGTCTGTCAGTGGATCAACAGCTTCCTGACAGACAGACAGCAGCTAGTGAGGCGGGGAAAATACACATCCAGCACCCGTACGATCAGCATTGGTGCTCCTCAGGGTTGTGTTCTCTCCCTATTGCTCTTCTCCCTGTACACCAACGACTGCACGTCTAAAGACCCCTCTGTCAAGCTCCTGAAGTTTGCAGACGACACCACACTCATCTGCCTCATTCAGGACGGTGACGAGTCTGCTTACAGACAGGAGGTCGAGCAGCTGGCTGTCTGGTGCAGTCTTAACAACCTGTAGCTTAACACGCTCAAAACTGTGGAGTTGATCGTGGACTTCAGGAGAAACCCCCTGCACTCCCCCCACTCACCATCATGGACAGCACTGTGACTGCAGTGTAGTCATTCAGGTTCCTGGGCACCACCATCTCTCAGGACCTGAAGTGGGTCACTCACATTGACTCCATTGTGAAAAGGCCCACAGAGGTTGTACTTCCTTCGCCAGCTAAGAAAATTCAACCTGCCACAGGAGCTGCTAAAACAGTTCTACTCCGCCATTATTGAATATGTCCTCTGCACTTCAATAACTGTCTGGTTACCAAAATCTGAAAGCTACCAAATCTGACCTCAGAATACTTCAGAGGGTAGTCCGGACTGCTGGGCGAATCATTGGTACAACCCTCCCTTCTCTCCAAGAACTGTACTCCTCCAGAGTGAGCAAAAGGGCTGGCATAAAAAAACAAAGCAATATCACTCTGGACCCCTCACATCCAGCACACTTTCTCTTTGAACTGTTGCCGTCTGGTCGACACTACAGAGCACTGAGCACCAGAACGACCAGACACAGGAACAGTTTCTTCCCTCAGGCAATCCATCTCATGAACACTTGACAATAACTGTGGAAAACACACTATTTATTCACTCATACACTTATTTATCTAACACACACACTCAGTCTACATTTCAATTTGCACATAATATACCTGTACATACAACTGTCTATTGTTATATACCTGTTCATACAATTGTCGATTTGTATATTTTATTCCTTAGTTACTTGTTCTATTTTTTCTATTTTTTATTATCTGTGTTTTTTGTCCTGTCACTGCCATTCTGTTACACTGTGGAGCTTCTGTCACGAAAACAAATTCCTCGTATGTGTAAACATACCTGGCAATAAAAACTCATTCTCATTCTCATATCCAGCAACTTCGCACAGCCATTGAAGAGGAGTGGACCAACATTCCACAGGCCACAATCAACAACCTGATCACTCTATATGCGAAGGAGATGTGTTGCACTGCGTGAGGCAAATGGTGGTTACACCAGATACTGACTGGTTTTCGGAAAAACCACCCCCCCGTACCCCCCCCCCGACCCCCCAATACAGTAAAAATGCACATTTTAGAGTGGCCTTTTATGGTGGCCAGCCTAAGGCACACCTGTGCAATAATCATGCTGTCTAATCCGCATCTTGATATGCCACACCTGTGAGGTTGATGGATTATCTCGGCAAAGGAGAAGTGCTCACTACCACAGATTTAGACAGATTTATGAACAATATTTTAGAGAAATAGGCCTTTTGTGTACGTAGAAAAAGTCTTAGATCTTTTAGTTCAGCTCATGACAAATGGGGGCAAAACCAAAAGTGTTGCATTTATAATTTTGTTCAGTTATAACATATATAGAAGGTGCACAGTGTCAGTCACACAAACACTAAATACCATCATGGTAACACACATGAAACTGAATAATGCAATAAATATTTTTTTAACAACATTAGGTGTAACACACAACCCTAATGTACACAACTGATAAGAAAAAAACATGTTATTTCAACATAAAAACATCAAATTTGAATGTAACGCATGGAATTTTGGGAATGTCAATTTACGTTTTTCGCTGTAAATTATACATTCCTTTTCACTTCCAAAAACGGTATTTTACCGTAAAATTAATGTCCAATACATGTAATGTCCAATACAGTTTTTCATCGTATATAGTTGGGGAATTTACCGTTTACCATTTAACAGGTTTTTACTGTAGCGTTTTTTACAGTCTTTTACCATTAAATTCACGGCCATTTTTTACAGTGTGGCCATGTTTTATCATGTTGGTTGTTGAATGTATTGTGACAGTTGGGAAATGAAGTGTCTCATTGAGGCCTCGAAAATCTTAAGCTTTGAAAAAAAAACCTCCCACCTACAGTGGGGTGATTTTTATAAAAACTAACAGATTTTATTTATGTTTAGGGCCACATGAATATTTTCTTAAAAGCTTTTTTTGTTACATGCCTTCATTGTCTATCTTTGTAGTTTTCAAATAAGTTCTGAGTATAGATTGTTTCCTCAGACCCTCAACTTCAACTACACTGAGGATTTTTTGAAGTTGTATGAAGATATCTATAGCAGATTGTTTGCATCATGCCCATTGCATGTCCTCAGTAAATTAGTTGATGTCTTGGCTTTTTTTCAGCTGTCTTGTCTTCTTCATCAGGGAGGATGTGGCCATGATGCAATGTGGCAGTCGGCCATGGCTTTGCTGACAGTGCCAGTCTCAGAAGAATAAGGAAGAAATTTGGGCATAAACCTCTGCCAGTTGTCGGCACTAGAATTAAAAAGAGGTGATTTTAAGTATTTATAAAATAAAAAAATCTCAGCATTTCAATCTATTAATACTATCTTGATCATGATTCGTAAGCTTTATTTAGCAGCTGACTCCCAAAGGAGTGAAGGAGAATAGTTCTCAGGATGGAAATCTGTACTTGTGTTAATTTGCTTGCTATTTTGGCGTACCCCAGGGGAGCTCTATTCTTCAGTAAGGAGATCGAGCAGTATGCTGTTTTCCTTTCATGGGTTCAGATCCGTCTGTGGTGGACATTTTATTTGATGTTATATTTTGTTATATACGTATTATCAATTTTTTATTTCACTTTTGGTTTATAGTGAAAATCTCAAATTGTATGTATAAAATATCAAAAATAAAATATTGTAAATTCGTCTATAAATATTAATAAAAAACCCAGTATTCCGTTTTCTTAAACTGTTATTTCAGTGTAGATCTAATGGGTTCATGACTACCCTTCTGCTTCCTCTTAAAAAAAAGGCAGTCTTTGACAGCTTCTTCCCTTGCTTTCCAAACACCATTATGCCTCTTAGCAGTT
>JADLZN010008476.1:0-50308 GCA_018155175.1 Sinocyclocheilus anophthalmus | reverse complement strand
GGTTTGAAAGTTACACTTTACACTCCTATCTAAGTGTTAGTCGGATGCTAACAGCTAGCAGTTGAGGGCTTAGCTTAAATGCCTGTGCGGGGGTTAACGAGTTAGCGTTGGCTACACGCAGTTCTTTGTTTACACACAGGTCTGTGAAGTGGGTGCTGTTGTCAGATTAACCGGAAGAGTCTGCTCACACTTCCGGGGTCACGTGTTGCTAGGAGACCAATGTAAGCTCACACCATGTGCAAGGGGAGCAGAACTTGCACTGATGTGAACATGCATGGGAAACTCATGCGTGGCATAACAGTCAGTTATGACATGTCCCATACAAATTCTTTCACTAATCAAAACAGCACATTCACTTCACAGGCAATGGTGGATTCGTAGTTAGCTACGCTAGAATAACACCATTAATTTTACGTAAATGTTTCATATGAGCGAGTCAAAATTAAATACAATGATACGTAACACATAATAAGGCCTTAAATCAGTGAAATGAGGAGCATCGCTCAGATCACCTGCATAGTGCTGAAAAAGGGGATTTCTTCGCCCAAGATCAGACCGATTTATTCTGGTACCATTTATATGGCCTGCTAATTTGAGATTTACCCATCAGAAAAGGCGTACCCTCTACTAACAACAGAAATTAGGATTTCTTCGCTAAAATCAGGTTAGTTTCTTATCGTACAATTTAAACACATTATAGCACTGAAAACTTCTACTGCTTGTTGGAAGGCACATTCAAGCTATAGTTTTTATCTGATTTTGATCAGAAACTGGTGTGCGCATGTATAAGAAGTTACGTAAATCTTTCACATGAGCGGATCAATATGAATACAATGATACATAACACATAATAAGGCCTTAAATCAGTGAAATGAGGAGCATCGCTCAGATCACCTACACAGTGCTGAAAAAGGGGATTTCTTCGCCCAAGATCAGACCGATTTATTCTGGTACCATTTATATGAGCTGCTAATCCTGAGGTTTCGTCTTCAGGAAAAAGACCTATGCTCCACTAAGACAGAAATTAGGATTTCTTCGCTAAAAATCAGGTTAGTTTCTTATCGTACGATTTAAACACATATAGCACATTGAAAACTTTCTACTGCTTGTAGGAAGGCACATTCAAGCTATAGTTTTTATCTGATTTTGATCAGAAACTGGTGCGCGCATGTATAAGAAGTTACTAAAACTTATGAGACAGACACATAAGATTGATTACTGGGTCTGCTTGCAAGCAATGTTTAAAACGATGCCACCGTTCTAAATTACTGCTAGTACTGCATAAAGTAGGAACTATTATTTTCCTGGCCATGTGACTGCTGGGATTTTTCTGGCTAGCTTGTCAAGGTCTCTGGGGGTCACATCATGGACTGTTGCAGGGATGCTTGGGAGGGACCCCCTCCTCTCTGTGGTTGCTGGAGGTATTATGGTTCTGTCTGCTGAGTTGTTAAGCAGAAAGTGTTGGCTTCCCCCCTTTGTAGCTTGGTGCACCTAAGGGAGTTTGCACTGCTGAGTGAGGATGCAGGAGTAGGGTGTCTCTCCCACTGTGTTTCCTTTTGCAGCCTATAAGAGTACCTGAGTTCTCTTTGGACCATGTCAAGCTTGTCTTGAGTGTTGTTCAACTGCTGGATCAGAGTTTCTTGAAGTCTATTGATTTCCTCCTGTAACTCCATTCTGCTGGGGTCCTTGTGGGCTAC
The DNA here is from genome assembly GCA_018155175.1 of Sinocyclocheilus anophthalmus. Classification (NCBI taxonomy): domain Eukaryota; kingdom Metazoa; phylum Chordata; class Actinopteri; order Cypriniformes; family Cyprinidae; genus Sinocyclocheilus; species Sinocyclocheilus anophthalmus. Next base: position 48,611 of record JADLZN010008476.1, on the reverse strand, counting down.
CGCTGTTATCTGTTGCTTGAGATCATTTACCTCTTGTTTCAATCCCATTAGGTTGTGGGTCAGGAAGATGATGACCTTGGTGAGCTTTTTGTAGCCATAACTCTCGCTTGAGTCATGAGTCTGTAGTACTCTTCCCTCAGTGTCCATTTGCTTTCGGCTCTGGTGCAGTAGGTGGTCGTCAGCCCTGGGTAGGGGGTGTTCCTCACAACGCCTGGCCATCCCTCTTTGGTCTGCAATCTGGGCAGTTAGTCTGAGCATCTGCAACTTTTTTGGCAAACTTGTGTTGAGAGTAAGGACTAGGGACTAATACAAGATCAAACAGAGTGTGGAGCTAAGTTTTACAGCTAGGTTTTGCCAGTTGTGCTTAGCTGAAGTATTAGGTTATTTTTGGGTCATAATAAAAGTGTCTCTGGTTCATTTTGAGGTTCAGAGAGATCATCAAATCAAAGTGGAACAAAAGGGGGCATAACATGTAAATGGATTAAAAAATTAGCTGACTGATATTATTAAAACAGGGTAATCAATCTGATATTAGGAACAATCAGTAGCCCTCGTGATTAACTGATTTGTGTTGGGCACACACCATGTCTGGTCACAGCTGCTGCGTGTTCAGCTCCCATGCTGGAGCCAGCCATGTGTGTGCCCCGCCCTCCGTAGCGCGTTATTCACTGTGCCACTAAAAACCCCCAATAACTTAATGATTCATCTCTATATAGACAGTTAAAATGTAATTAAATTTCGATTTAATTAACTAGTAACTAAGCAATAGCAAAAAAAACAAAACTTAAGTAAGGATACATCTAAGATAGTTAAATTCGCTGAGACGAATTGAAGATTGGTAAACGAAGAAAAAGAAGGACAAGAAAGTGAAAAATCAGAAACCAGAAATTAGGTTAAATTCAAATTACTTCACAATGCATACACACATGCTGTATTTAAAAGCTCCAATTAAAGTTGCTAACCCCCCCTCACCTAATTGTTAAAGCTATTTGGTAGCTTAGGTTAAGATGAAACTATGCTAAGTCGTGTTAACTTAGCTGCTTCAGGTGGTTTGTTTACAACACGGCGTGTTGTGCTATGTGAAGTTAGCACTTCTTGTTGTTGTCACGGTAACCAATGCATGACAGTGTAATTAACGCAGTTTAATGTCAGCCTGTCAAAGAATTGTCCACAGTTTTCAAATGTGTGCTCAGTCCTCAGACTTGTTGCTTAAATAGCACTTGTGAGTGCTTCTCTATTTAACAAAACTTCTTGCACTTGTTAAAGAATAACAAAACGGGTTTTACTGTAATTAAGCGGTTTAAAACATATATGTATTTATGTTGCCTCACACATGAATCCTAAAGTACAGTATTCACAACCATTAATTTCACTCAGTGATTGAAACACGTAATGACCACCAATTGCTAGGCTTGTAATAACAGTCAAAGGGTAGATGAATTTCTCAATCTAATTATAAATCTATAAGGGCCCTTTATGCAGTAGAAAGAGGAGCAAACACTCAAATCTCCCTTGATATAACTGCTGAGATTCTTCTTTCAAAGAAACATTTAACAATGCTGCAATGTTTGTGATTCTCACCTAAAGCATTATACATTATTACAGTTTGGACATGCCACTAACTGAGATGTCCGACTTTGCTTTGTCAGAACAGATTTAATGCTTAATATGAAATAGGGATTTTCTTCTTTGCTAACATGATTAACTTACACTGATGTGCTCGACCGGTGGGCTGTCTAGCTGGGTCGTAAAGATCACCACTCAGAAAGACTATTGTCCCAATTCGTGTCTATGAAATGCTGTAGGCGGTACCGGCACGTCCAGGGTCACCCCCACCGAAACGTCATATGCTGACCCCTCGCAATGATAAACCGAAATTCGTAACCCCGGGACCAACAGCATATCGCAAGTCACCGCACACACTGTGTAGGGGGCGGGGGGTAGGCTCAGAACCAGCGGGGGAGCCAAGGCCCGCATTCTCTCCACCAATCTGTAGCGAATCAGCTCATGATCTAAATATTTATAATTAATTATAACTAGTTATGATTAATTATTCATATTTCCCCATGAGCTGATTCGCTACAGCCATGATTTAAACAACCAAATTCTGCTAAATCAGTTCTCACCTAGATTCATTTGTTACACTGTAAGGTCACTATGATGCATATTTGTGGCTTATTTTAATATGATAAGAGAGTGCAATAACTTATATTTTTGCAATTTTATTGTATTCATTCATTAGCTTGACCCGTCAGTGAAGTGCAGCACCTGTCCGGTGTGTGAAAACAACAGTGCACAGCATATAACTCTGACCTGTTAAAACCCCCATAAATAAAAATGTACTACAATATAAAAACACCCTTTTAAGAGTGCCATCCATTTCCCCTTGACAAAAGCATTGTAACCGCATGTTTAGTCAGCAGAGAGAGACCTCAACGGCAAGCCGGCTGAACTTAATTGAAAAACAGATCACTCATAAAAATGGCCGAGTGCCATGCAGCTACCGTTGCGCAATAGAGAAGGCATTGTGGAAAAAAGCAGTGTAAAACTGTTTGAAATTCATCTAGAAAACTGACTGAGCTGAATTCCCATCTCCGCAATTCTCCGTGAACGGGAAGATGATCCGAGTCACTGGATGAAAAAAAAGAGACAAGGTCAAATCATCCCCTGTGCTCAAAGCAGTCCTACAGTTATGCCTAGAGAGAGAGAGAGAGAACGAGAAGAGAGAATAGAGAGACCCATGTACCAATCCAAAATAAATACCACATACAGTGGTGTTAAAAGGTTTTTGCCCCCTTCCTGTTTTTTAAATTTTTTACATATTTGTCACACTTAAAAGATTCAGATCATCAAACAAATTGTATTATTACACAAAGATAATGCAAGTAAATACAAAATGCAGTTTTTAAATTATGTTTTCATTTATTAAGGGAAAAAGCTGTCCAAACCTAGGTGGCCCTACGTGAAAAATCAATTGCCCCCTCCTGTTAAATCATGAAAGAACTGCAATTAAGCACATTATTTTAGAAAGATGAGTTAAATTTCACTAGCCACACTCAGACCTGATTACTGCCAGACTTTTTGAATCAATAAATCACTTAAATAGAACCTGTCTGAGCATGCTTAAAGAGCAACACATCATGCCGCAATCTAAAGAAATTCAAGAACAGATGAGAATCAAAACAGTTGACATGTATCAGTCTGGAAAGGATTATAAAGCCATTTCTAAGGCTTTGGGACTCCAGCAAACCATGGTCAGAGCCATTATCCACAAATTGAGAAAACTTGGAACAATGGTGAACCTTCCCAGGAGTTGCCGGCCAACCAAAATTACTCCAAGAGCACAACGACGACTCATCCAAGAGGTCATAAAAGAACCCAGAACAACATCTAAATAACTGCAGGCCTCACTTGCCTCAATTAAGGTCAGTGTTCATGGTTCAACAAAAAGAAAGAGACTGGGCAAAAACGGCATCCATGGGAGAGTTCCAAGGCAAAAGCCACTGCTGACCAAAAAGAACACAAAGGCTCATCTCTCATTTGCCAAAAAATATCTTGATTATCCCCAAGACTTTTGGGCAAATATTCTGTGGACTGATGAGACAAAAGTTGATTTTTTTTGGAAGGTGTGTGTCCCGTTACATCTGTCGTAAAACCAACACAGCATTTCATAAAAAGAACATCATACTAACAGTCAAACGTGGTGGTGGTAGTGTGATGATCTGGGCTGCTTTGCAGCTTCAGGACCTGGAAGACTTGCTGTGATAATTGGAACCATGAATTCTGCTGTTTACCTAAAAATCCTGAAGGAGAATGTCCGGCCATCAGTTTGTGACCTCAAGCTCAAGCGCACTTGGGTTATGCAGCAGGACAATGATTCCAAACACACCAGCAAGTCCACCTCTGAATGGTTCAAGAAAAACTAAATTAAGGTTTTGGAGTGGCCAAGTCAAAGTCTGGACTTAAATCTGATTGAGATGTTTAAACAGTCCATTCATGCTTGAAAAGGCTTCAATGTGGCTGAATTAAAACAATTCTTCAAAGAAGAGTGGACCAAAATTCCTCCACAGCAATGTGAAATACTCATTGCCAGTTATCACAAACGCTTAATGACAGTTGTTGCTGCAAAGGGTGGCACAAACAGTTATTAGATTTAGGGGGCAATTACTTTTTCACGTAGGGCCAGGCAGGTTTGGACAGCTTTTTTCCATTAATAAAAGAAACCATCATTTAAAATCTGCATTTTGCATTTATTTGCATTATCTTTGTGTAATATTAAAATGTGTTTGATGATCTGAATCTTTTAAGTGTGACAAATATGCAAAACATTTTAAAAACAGGAAGGGGGCAAAAATCTTTTCACACCACTGTATAGAAAAGTGATGGCATTTCTATGATACAAACCCCAAAAACATGGAATTACCATGGTACATAAAAATGTGTGAAACCTATTTTAAAAACAGTACAAACATTTTTTTTTTTGGACATGTACCATGATGGCACAACTGGTATAACTGGAAGAAAAAAACAAATTAATTTTAGTACCATGGCATATCTTGATGTACCATAGTATAACCATAGCTGTATCATGATACTGCCAGAGTAATTTAATATGCCATCATGCATAAATAAATCAATAGTATTACCATGATACATGCTTGAATGAATGAATGAATAAGTGGTACATGCATAAATACATTTTAAAAAATCAAACAGTATTACCATGGTATATGCCTAAATAAATGCATAGTATTACTGTGGTAAGTAAATATATATAAATACATGCATAGTTTTACTGTACATAGTACATAGTATTGCCATGGTACATGCCTAAATAAATACATAGTATTGCCATGGTACATGTTCACATACAGGGTACGTTTTATAGATAGATAGATAGATAGAGAGAGAGAGAGAGAGAGAGAGAGAGAGACAGACAGACAGACAGACAGATGCTTTTATCATGTTTTTTAGATCTTATTTTGGTTGCTATAAGGATCTTCCATCAGATTATATAGTCTATATGAGTTATAGATACGCAGAGCATGTTGGAAATTAGTGGAAAATCGATTTAGCTTTATTGGATAAGCAACCGAGTGTGACTGTGAGCTTGTAGAGCTGGAGCTAAAAATAGCAGCAGAGAGAAGGAGTGTGAGCGGTCTAATGCTTCCACAGTAACACGCTGATGAAAGCCACTGCTGTTGATCCAAGATGCTGCTGCTTGCTGCAAACTTTACATTTTGTGCAATCAAGCATTTGTGCTTTATGGAACGAGAACGCTTGTGATGTGAATGTTAATTGCTACATTTTCCATACGCTCTAGAGATCTAGAACTCTTGATCTGCCTGAGTGGCTGATCACACACGGCACGTTCTTGTGTTTATGGACAGCCAGATGGAGCCTTGAATAGTTTGGGAATGTGAAATGGATAATGTCTGTGCCAATGATGTCACCAAAAGGAATCATGACTGTTCTCTTGGTCAGATCCTGTACCAAACTCATGATAGTACCAGGATAGACACAATCAGGAGCGTAGGATTGATCTGAAAAGTGTGGGAGGACACATTAAACCTCTTATCATCATGAATATTAATTTGTTGACGTAAAGTTCGCTAACGTTCTAACTGATTTGCTGTAAGACAGGTAAGTGGACACAAGATATAGAGGATGAGATATTAACTTCAGAATTGCCCCCTAGAATTGGTTTTCAGGGGCATTTTTCATATCTTTATTATGGAATATTTTTCTAATCCTATTTTTAAAAAAAAGAAACACACACAGCAGCTGACTTATTTATTTATATTTATGTCTAATACTTCAATTAAATCAATTAACTTAAATTGTCCATCTGAACAATTATAACCGTTACTTGTAAAATCAAATAAGAAGTTGTAAACAATGCACAAGGATCAGGCTGAAACTTACACTGAACAAAATTATAAACGCAACACTTTTGTTTTTGCCCCCATTTTTCATGAGCTGAACTCAAAGATCTAAGACTTGTTCTATGTACACAAAAGGCCTATTTCTCTCAAATATTGTCTGTCTAAATCTGTGTTAGTGAGCACTTCTCCTTTGTCGAGATAATCCATCCACCTCACAGGTGTGGCATATCAAGATGCTGATTAGACAGCATAGTTAGTTGCACAGGTGTGCCTTGGGCTGGCCACATAAAGGCCACGTCGTAAAGAGTGGTCCGGAAAACCAGTCAGTATCTGGTGTGACCACCATTTGCCTCACGCATTGCAACACATCTCCTTCGCATAGAGTTGATCTGGTTGTTGATTGTGGCTTGTGGAATGTTGGTCCATTCCTCTTCAATGGCTGTGTGAAGTTGTTGGATATTGGCAGGAACTGGAACATGCTGTCGTTTACGCCGATCCAGAGCATCCCAAACAGGCTCAATGGTGGACATGTCCGTTGAGTATGCTGGCCATGCAAGAACTGGATGTTTTCAGCTTCCAGGAATTGTGTACAGATCCTTGCAACATGGGGCCGTGCATTATCATGCTGCAACATGAGGTGATGGTCGTGGATGAATGGCACAACAATGGGCCTCAGGATCTCGTCACGGTTTCTCTGTGCATTCAAAATGCCATCAAGAAAATGCACCTGTGTTCGTTGTCCATAACATACGCCTGCCCTTACCATAACCCCACCGCCACCATGGGACATTCGATCCACAACGTTGACATCAGCAATCCGCTCACCCACACGACGCCATACACGCTGTCTGCCATATGCCCTGTACAGTGAAAACCGGGATTCATCGTGAAGAGAACACCTCTCCAAAGTGCCAGACGCCATCGAATGTGAGCATTTGCCCACTCAAGTCGGTTACGACGACGAACTGCAGTCAGGTCGAGACCCCGATGAGGACGGCGAGCATGCAGATGAGCTTTCCTGAGATGTTTTCTGACAGTTTGTGCAGAAATTATTTGTTTATGCAAACCGATTGTTGCAGCTGTCCGGGTGGCTGGTCTCAGTCGATCTTGGAGGTGAAGATGCTGGATTTGGAGGTCCTGGGCTGGTGTGGTTACCCGTGGTCTGCGGTTGTGAGGCTGGTTGGATGTACTGCCAAATTCTCTGAAACGCCTTTGGAGACGGCTTATGGTAGAGAAATTAACATTCAATTCACAGGCAACAGCTCTGGTGGACATTCCTGCTGTCAGCATGCCAATTGCACGCTCCCTTAAAACTTGCGGCATCTGTGGCATTGTGCTGTGTGATAACTGCACATTTTAGAGTGGCCTTTTATTGTGGCCATCCTAAGGGCACCTGTGCATAATCATGCTGTCTAACCAGCATCTTAATATGCCACACCTGTGAAGTGGATGGATTATCTCAGCAAAGGAGAAGTGCTCACTAACACATTTAGACAGATTTGTGAACAATATGCGCGAAATAAGCCTTTTGTGCTCACTAAAAAAGTCTTAGATCTTTGAGTTCAGCTCATGAAAAATTGGGGCAAAAACAAAAGTGTTGCGTTTATAATTTTGTTCAGTATAAGTAATCAGGGCCTACCATTAATGTTAAAAAGTCTAAAAATATAAAAATATATAAATAAATATAAAATATAATATTCACAAATGCTAACAAGTATAAATAATAAATATGTGAACACATCAAATGTAAAGTAAATAGAAATAATAAAATCTGAATGCATAAATATAAAAAATTAAAATTAAAAAAGCAAATGTTAAAAAGTAAATAAAAATAACACAAGTTAATGTAAAATTAACATTGGCTGCCATGGTTGGGCTAGAAATGTGGCTGTCTGCATTTATTCATCACACCGCTGCCAACAAAGCAAAACTCTTAGATAAAATAACAAATATTATTTGAAATTTCAAAAAGTCTTTCTTGTAGTTCAAACAGCTTTAGTTTGGGTGGTTCTTTACTTTAAATACAGATTGCAAACAAACAGAAGCTTCTTTTCCACTGCCCCAAGGTTGACTCTTTCCAGCTCTCCAAACTCAGTGCAGTGCATCATGGGTAAAGCGTGATAACCAGCGGAGGGCCGCCTCTATACGGAACAGCACATGCTGCATGGACAAACTCAGACGCATTCAGCCTCTGCGGAAAGGTGGAAACATTCCGAGCAATTAATCACGGCAAGTGGAACCAGCTCCCCGTGCAATCTGCTCGATGCAGAGTTAGCGCCGCACACATGACCAAGACACACAGTGTCTCCACGGAAACCAAGGCTCCAGGCTACTCTGACATTTCCACCCCCCATATACACACTACCGCATCAAAACTAATACATCTGTTAATTATTAAAAACACTCGTACTGTGCTCAAAAAAATCATAGATAGATAGATCAACAAGTGTGTGAACTGTTGCTTATGGATGCATTATTTCAGGTAATGATTTTTATTTTTCAAGATAAAGAAATATTGTATGACTTTCGGGTAATATTTTGAGTAGGCCTAATATAAGAAGGGGTAATATTTGTACCCTAAAATTAATTTTCAGTGGCATTTTTAAACTCTTTTTCTATGTCTTCTATATATTATATCAATATAATTTTCCTAACCCTATAAAAACACATCAAATATATTTTAAATAAAAGTTTAATACTGAACTTAAATAAACTGTCACTCTGAACAATTCTAAATGTTACTTATAAAATTACATTTTCCTAACCCTATAAAAACATGTCGCTTATTTATTAATATTAATATAAAAGTCTAATACTTCAGTTAAATCAATAAACCTTAATAAATTAACAGTCTGAATAATTATAACTGTTAATTACAAAATAAAAAAAACAGTGAATAATAAACAAGGATCAGGGTGAAGCTTAAAATAGAATATTATGAAATACATTAAATGTTAGAAAGTATAAAAACAATAAAAATAAATATCAAAATATATATCAGATGTTAAAAAGTAAATAAATATAAAATAATATTGATGAAATACACATTTGTTAAAAAACATATAAAGATAAAAATAATTTATCATGAAATAAATAAATATAAAAATACATACTAGAAATACATCATAGGTTAAAAAGTAAATAAACCTAAAAGAAAAATATGACTTTTGGACCCATTTGTTTGAGTTTCCACTACTGTAATTCACAGACAAAGCAAAATAACATTGGATTTAGTTAAAGTTTTGTGCTTGTTTTGAAGAGAATTTCATTTAAATATAAACTGAAATCTTGAAACTAACTTGTAAAAAAATTATATAATGAATTTGATATTATATTAAAGATTTAAATATGGCCCATTCTTGTCTCACAACTTGAGTGTTTGCTCTAATGTTCTATCGGATTGGAAAGAGGCGAACTGCATTCATGCTAAAACTTTACATTGCTAATGTACGTGTTTATGTGCCAAGCTGAGCCACCTGGTCACTTGAGGATCGAGCCAGTTCCATTTCAAAATCCAAACTCAAGAGATCACTTCAAATACAGACCACAATTCTCTATTTCAGTGCAGATACATTCAGCAGTGACAGACTGAATGTGCCAGCTCAATTCAATTCATTGTACTGAACTGAATACAATTATACAGCATCCATCTAAGCCAGCTGACCCTGACATCTCACCCACTGAATTACTGATTGTTTAGGAATTAAAAAGCAATTCAGGCAGAATTATTCTCAAATAAAGCGCTGTGCTAAATAAACCACAATCAAAAACTTGTTATAAATGTCAAAAAAGAGAAACAACTGGTGAATCAGGAAGAATTAGCTTTAAACGTGCATGATTTGTCATTTAATATACGTTGATGTTTCTTGACACTTCCAAATAGAATTCATAAGATAGTTTATGCTAAAGTTTCAGAAATCATAAAGTTAACACAAAAATGCAGTTTTTAACCCATTTTACTTTCATAATTGGGCATATTTTTGTGTGAAACAGGTTATTCTGAAAGAAAATAGGATTTTATTAATCAGGAATTGATTAGATGAAAAAAAAGGTATACTTTTGTACCTAATTTACCCTAAAGGATGTATATAAGCACTTTAAAAGATTCTGCCCCAGTGACAGCTTCTGTACCTTTTTTTTTTTTTTTTTTTCAGAGTGGACAAATAGAGTACAGTTTTACAAGTAGGAAGGGAGAAGTCTGATTGTCCATATAAAAACAAAAATAATGCCAATCTCAGTTAAACCGAATAAACCTATTCAGGCTGTAAAAACAAACTCTAAAACTGTATTAATCTAGTAAATCCTTTTATTTTTGACCAGCCTTATTGTATATGCAATTAAAACCCCTATTTATTTTATCCATATTTATTTCATTACAAAACGAGAATTCATCTCAAATACATAGTAGGTGGTAGGGAAACTTAAGTTTGCACTTCAAACTGAACTACTAAAATACTCATCATCAACTCGGATGGTTTGAGATCGATACGGCATTTAGTGTAAACACCCACACCACACACACACACACACACACATGCAGTGCACTGCAGTATTGTCGATGTCCTGCTGAGGTGTGGCTTCATACACACACACACACACAATATTTTCCTTCTCAGCAATGCGATGAAACAGAGATGAGATAATGAGGATGTCTAGAGTCAGTCATTCTGATGTTTTTGCACAATCATCCCACTGTTATGAGTTATATATATATATATATATATATATAGAAAACCCAGTGAGTACAACATTTATGTTGTATAAGCCATCTTTACATTATACCTGCTGTGTGCCACGCAATATGCAATGCTGAGATGTTATTTACAACATTTATCTGTGCACAGCCACATATGATTTAAAATTTGAACTCCCTTTTTAAAGATGGAAATCATATTAGTTTAATTTGATTAACTTTTGTCTACAATTTCACAATTAAGTGAACATGGGGAGAATCTTGAATCATTGCACTGCTCTGGCTTGACCAGATGTCCTTTTTGTCATGTAAAAATTCATATAAAATTTTTTTTTTTATGAAAAATAAAATGTTAAAAGTAAATAAAATAAATGATATAAAATAAATATAAAAATAAAGTGTTAGGAAATATATCAAATGTTAAAAGGTAAATAAAAATAATAAAACAAATTCATGTAAAATAAATTCATGCATACATAAATCAGTACAAACTATTATGAAACATATTAAATGTTTAAAGGTAAATAAAAATAATTAAAAGAAAAGAAATATAACACTAATAAAATGTAAACAAATAAAGGAATTCACAGTGAGGTATTTGTGTTCATTTTGTTGGCATTTGGTTAATTTCTGATCTTGTTATAGTTTATGCGTTGTAATTTTTGTCATGTCTTTGGGTACTATACTAATTTTAACATGAAAAATTGACTATTTATTAAGAAATATTTTAGGGTTTTCTTCATTTTTTTTCTTTCTCTATACAAATTTTTCAATCAAACCATTTCTTCTGAATATTTTTTTTTATTGGTAACTAATTTAGTTTTTTTTTCTCCTGTGTCTTTAGTCTCACTTTCATATTAATCCCTCAAACCAACAAATGCCTGTTGACATCATCCTCCAAGAAATGGGAAGTGACATCATCACTGAATAGAATTATTTGATGTTTTGTGCTCTTCACTGGTTTCTCACTCTATCCTGTTCGATAAAATGACAGAAACTGAATCTTAGAATTTTAAAACATGGGTAACACTTTACAATAAGGTTCCATTAGTTAGTAATGTATTAACATTTACACTTTTCATTGAACAGAAAAGAGTTTGAAAGGTGCTGCATTACAGGAATGCAGCAGCAGTCAATTAGTGTGTAGTCAAAACGAGGCCTATGAAAGACCAGCACTGATTATAAAAGCAACAGGTTCAACCTGTGAAAGGAAACCAGAACCTGAGCGTGCGCAGCAGAGAGAGAGAGAGAGAAACAGAATAAGAGAGAATATTTAGTGCTGCAGAGTGCATTTCTAGACTAGGTTTGCATTTCCTGAAGGAAATGTAATTCTTGCAAAGCAGCACGAAAATAGTGCTGAAGTTTTAGGCGTGTTTTTAGTCTTTGGTTCTAAATGAAATGCTGCTTTGCTGTTGTCATGACACAATAGATAGCTACAGATGCTTAAACAGATACAATAAAGAAAAGACCAATCAGTATGCAAATACATCTAGATTGAAATGGTGAATATTCTATTAATGCAAGTCAAAACTTTATCTACAAATTAAAATCTGAATGGAGTCTGAACACTGAGCAATAATTGCGCAAGTTAAATACTTAAGATAAAGGCTGTAGAAACCAGAATGTCTGAGGAATATCAATATAGTGCAGCCTTCAAATGCTACAATAATAATGTGCGTGATCTGTGAGGGGAGACCCAGCTGTAGCTGCATCCGGCACCTGTTGCATGAGGATTGATGTTACAGCATTTCTACTGCACCATTAATGACACTGAATGTTGATGCATTGAGAAATTAACTCAATCAGTGATACAATACTGGAACAGACAAAACCCTGGCCTTCATCTGACCTCAGTGCGTGTGTTTGTGTGAAAGAGAGATTACTGAGCCACTCCAGCACCTTTCATGTCCTCATATGAACTGTCATGATGCCTGATTATAAAGACGCATTATGAATGTTTTATGTCATTCACTCATTATGCTCATTCACAGTGACTCTTGTTTGGTGCGCTGTTCTTTCAGCACCACGCCACAAGACAAACTTCACTGCTGTCCACACTTACATACAACAAACGAAGACAAACATGCAACAAACACTATTACAAACAACAATAAAGTAATTCAATTATATAATTCATTATCTAATGTCATTAAAATAGCTTGAAATAACATTAAACTCAAGTCATTTTGATTTTGTCCGTATGTTTTCACATTCAGATTTGTATGTGCATGAGCTACTGATCTGTTAAGCATTGCGTAATGATTGTTAAAGAGATTTGGGAATAGTAATTTCTTTCTTGTTGTTTAGTGCATTAAGATATAAAACATCTGTCAATTTGGCATGAGCATCTATGTTCACAGCATATGTGATAGCGTGGACTGCAGTGAAGTTTGTCTTGTGCCGTGGTGCTGAAAGAACAACTCACCAAAACAAGAGTCACTGTGAATGAGCACCACACCACATAAAACATTCATAATGCGTCTTTATGATCAGGCATCATGACAGTTCATATGAGGACATGAAAGGTGCTGGAGTGGCTCAGTAATCTCTCTTTCACACAAACACACGCACTGAGGTCAGATGAAGGCCAGGGTTTTGCGTGTTCCAGTATTGTATCTCTGATTGAGTTAATTTCTCATTATATATATATATAACAGCAATTTTGTCAAACAGCTCAGGTTACGCATTACATAAAGTGACGATTTCAACACTTAGGTTACAAATGTATTTCAACGCAAATAATCGCCTTAGAACTCATAAACTACAGGCCTGGACTTTCTGCAACAAATGACACACCTGTGGTATGATAATAACAGTGATTTTCTGCGCATTCAGAGTCCTGCACTAATAACGTCCCTTCATCTCACCAGACAAAACCCAGTCTGGACTTTTCCTCCCGCTGAAATGATTAACCAGGTACCCCACGCGATATCCATCACATAATACGAAGTGCAAAAAGCTGTAATAAACCACACGTTTATATCCAAACGAGAATCTTTTCGCCACCTTGCGTGAAAGACACGCGGAGAAGAAGTCGAAACTCACCTATGGTGGTTATGACAGTGATGGCAAAGTAAAAGGACCCTGCAAATTTCCACTGGACCCCTGCTCTGTGCGGCTCGGTCTCCATGATGATGGTCTCCAGCTTTTTATAGTCATCCTCACTGATGTTGTACTTGCCCTGGAGGCGCTTCTCCTCAGCCTCCAGCTGCTCCTTCTCCCGCATCTCGAAGTCCGACTCGAGCGCGTCAAACACCGCGGCCCCGACCAGCAGATAGGTGAACGTGCAGACGATCAGGGACAGCGTCCGCACGTTCTGCCTCTTCATGGCCACCAGGAACCGGCGGCTGAGGGGTTCATGTCCCCTCTTATCCCCCGGGAAGGCGCAGCAGCAGTCTGGAAAGGGCGGATAGGAGCAGTGCTGCTGCTGATGCGTCTTCGGACACCGGTTGCGGTTGTAACAGGTCCCTTGATTGTGGTCCTGGCTGGTGGAGAGACACAGCAGACTGCTGGAGCGCCGGGACCACAAGCCCTGCAGCCGCGAAACTCTGCGCAAAACCTGCCCGAACCACAACAAAGTCCTCCCGGCGCGCAGTGCCATCAACTAGCGCGCTCCCCGCGTGATCTCCAAAGAGCTTCTGAACTGGAGAAGACGCCAGAAGCCACTGAGATTCATGCTCGAGTGATAATTACGCACCTGTTAAATTTCCTTCTCCACTGCGTTTAAACAAACTCATCGCCGTGGCCATCAGATATCCAAACTGCCTTGAACATCTTCCAGAAAAAGTTTCCCCGACCTGTTCATCTGAGTATCATCTTCAGCTGTTCTCACTCCGCCGGTGCGTGAGTAATGCCGGTGGTACCGGAGGAGGACCCGTGAACACGCAGCAGCATCATCTGATGAGTGGCGGAGACGCGCAGCGCACGACTGATGCTCCAAACGTGATCCAATCCAGGAAAAAACTCACTTATTCCCGTAGCTTTGCCGAAACGCTGAGCTTGATGATCCTGCAAACAACAGGTCCGAGCGCGAACGTGCCCATCTGTTTCCCCGGCAACGCATGGATGGATGGGCTCGACTCTCATTTGGCTCCGTTTCGGCAAAGCTGCACTGTCACGGTATGCCACCCCAAGCGTCCGCTGGCAGACTTCAGAGTGTGCCAGCCTGAGAAAAAAACACGCGCGCGTCACCAAAGCGCACACACAGATGGAAAAACTCCACACTAAAGACACATTGAGCGCGCGCGCGTGTGCGTTAGGATCTCAGCTTGAAATCATTTATGCAATTTGCACCTTCTCAACAGGTGACCGCGGGGAAAAGTGTGAATTCAAGTAAAATGGACTGTTTTTTTAAGGTAAATCCAGAGCAGCTGCTCGTTAAGTCCGTTCTCATATCATTTTATGTTGAAAATGTGCATCAAACACTTTTTAAACCCAAGAGCTATTTAAATGTCAGAAATCCCCAACCATGTTAATGGACAGTGAAAACCACCAGTGAGAGAGAGAGAAAAAATTGTTTTATCACATTTATTTGTTTATTTATATTTAACGTGGCATTACGAGAAATATGTTATGGCAGCATGATACATGTGTGCGGTGAGGCAGATAGAAATTGAGCAAGAAATATATATATCATATAATATATAGATATGTATATATATATATATATACAACACCTTGATACTATTCTTGTGTGAACATTTGTTACGCATGAGAGAATGTGCCAAGCAGCCACATGGGTAAATATTAGTTCACCACAGGAGCTAGTAAAATATGATCATTTTTATCAGTGAACATTTCTAACGTGGTAAGACAGAGGGGAAAAATATAGTTAATTTAACACACATTAATCCCTATGTCTGGGGAATATTGTCACACTGTATGGGGTAAGTTGTTACAATGAAATCTGACATTAAACAGCCTATTATCGGCTTTAAAGCTAAATTTAAACAGTAAAAACAATACTGAAACAAAATTCATGAAACAGCACACAAGGTTTTCAAATAATAAATAAAACATTGCAATAATAAATTGTGAAAAATTGCATGTGACAACTTGCCCTGACCAGATATTTTCCTGAGAATCGTTGAACTTTTAGGTTACATTTTCTTCTTAAGATGTTGACTCTTGTCTGAATGTATGCTGCTTTGGTCTCCTCTACACAAAACAGGGTCTGTGTCTGAATAAAATGATCAGATAAACTGATCTAGACATCTGAAAATTAAAAACGATGGGTTAATCAAAATTGTGTGAAATGGACTGTTGTGCCAGTGTAAAAATGCATATGGACCTTCTGAAAAGAGTTCAGTTTTTTAGAGCGTCCATCTGTGACTAAAATAACTAGTGAGCTGGACACCAAAGGAGTATTTTGGTAGGTAATGTAGGTCCTGTCCCAATATTTGTGCATTCTCCTGGTGCAAGCAGAGTTTTATGATGATATAAAGACAATTTAGATAATATATAAACTCACTGAATATTTAATAACAAAACATAGACAAGAATCAAGAGTTTGTAATGCACAAGTACTCACTACTGTAAATGCCTAGCTTTGGTCTTTAAAGGAATAATAGTTAATCAAAAATTAAGCATTTGTGATAATTTACAAGTCTTTCTGACTTTCATTTTTCTGTAGAACATAAAAGGAGATGTTTTGCAAAATGTTCAGGCTGCTATTTTCTATGCAACTGATGTACACAGTGACCATTTGTTGTCAAGCAATCCATAAAACGCCATAAACATATGTGACTGGTACACTATATTTATGCCTTTGAATAAATTTTGTGAGAAACAACCAAAATTTAAGTCATTATCACTGAGAAACCCCTCCATCAGCTTTCAAAATCGAGAGAGAGAATATAATATATATATAGATATTATATATAAATTCATGCTACATGCAAGAACCAATGAAGTTTGTGCA
Source organism: Sinocyclocheilus anophthalmus (assembly GCA_018155175.1). Lineage (NCBI taxonomy): Eukaryota > Metazoa > Chordata > Actinopteri > Cypriniformes > Cyprinidae > Sinocyclocheilus > Sinocyclocheilus anophthalmus. The sequence continues at coordinate 32,113 of JADLZN010008476.1, read as the reverse complement.
GTTTCTTCTCCTTTTATTTTTAATCTAAGAGCGGACTTAGATCTACTTTTATAGAAATTTAAATTTAATCTATTTGTAGCTTGAATGACTTCCGGTGTAATTTGCTTCCAGTTATTTTAGCTGTACAAAAAAGTCCGGTATGCTGATTGAGATGTCTTAATTATAAACAGACTGGTTAGCAGGGCAAATAGTTTTACAGATTACAGCACTCTGTTATTCTTCTAGTTATTTAACTGCGGCTAACGAATCAGAAGTATCGCGGATTTAGGCCTACAGAAAAAAAAGCTTATTCTGCGTTGCAAACTAATGTGGATATAGAACAGATTCACTGCTGCTATAGGAAAACAACCAGGCTGAATGAATGATGACTTTCATTTTTAGTGAACTATCCCTTTAATTCATCTCGGTGAAACTATCCTCTTACACAGCCTAGCCTACTACATCCCACATAGTGAGGTGCACAAACACCCACATTGTACTTTTGGATTTTTATTTATTTATTTTTAGCATGAAACTTTCTGGCATGAAACTCATCCTGAATCAGACAGATCCATTTTACTCTAGTTACTTGATATAATCTGCATCAAGAGAAGCAAACACGAGCTGTACATATATATTCACACATGCTGAAAATTTCAGCAAATGCATCAATATCAAGCATAATCCTTTGGTAGAGGAGAAAGGACGCGTTGGGCGCGAGCAGACGCTGACGTGCAGGTGAACGCTCGGCAGGCTATAAACTATGGAATGCCAATCCTGCCATAATTAGAAATAAAAAAATACAAAAAGAAATGTACAAAGAAATGTAAAAAAAAGCAAATATAAATTAATGTATTTTTAATTTTTCCACATTTATTTATTTTTTCTTTTATTTATTTCTACATTTATTTATTTATTTATTTCCACTTTTATTTATTTTCACATTTATTTATTTACGTATGTATTTATTTACTTATTTCCACATTTATTTCTACATTTACTTTGTACGCTTAGGGTAATGAGGAAGGGAATGTTTTTACCTCAGGATAGCAATCTGAGCCAGAGTAGGCGAGGGGGTAAGCGTTGAGGCCACAGTGCCAAACGAAGTACAGAAGGTAAGCCTAAATGACGTTTGCCTGTTGATAGGGGGACCCCTTAATGATTTAGAGTTTTTTTTTTTCGGCAATATTGACACAAATATTATTGAGACATTTCAAGTGGGGGGTTGTTTAGTGAGGGGAATGGTGCAATCTTTGGTGATCGAGTGAATTTGATGAAGCTCGAGAAAAGCCTGGCAATCGCTTTCTTTTGCCCGATGGTTTAGGTTTCACTTCAAGGCATACAAAGCATCGTTCAAAGATTCGGAATTTATATATACAGGTGCATCTCAATAAATAGAATGTCATGGAAAAGTTCATTTAATTCAGTAATCCAACCCAAATTGTGAAACTCGTGTATTAAATAATTCAATGCACACAGACTGAAGTAGTTTAAGCATTTGGTTCTTTCAATTGTGATGATTTTGACTCACATTTAACAAAAAACCACCAATTCACTATCTCAACAAATTAGAATACTTCATAAGACCAAATAAAAAAAAAAGTTTTAGTGAATTGTTGGCCTTCTGGAAAAAGTATGTTCATTTACTGTACATGTAATCAATACTTGGTAGGGGCTCCTTTTGCTTTAATTACTGCCTCAATTCGGCGGGGCATGGAGGTGATCAGTTTGTGGCACTGATGAGGTGGTATGGAAGCCCAGGTTTCTTTGACAGTGTCAATACTTCTCTATGGGGTAGCAGTGTGGGCAGGTGCCAAATCCTGCTGGAAAATGAAATCAGAATCTTCAAAAAGCTGGTCAGCAGAAGAAAACATGAAGTGCTCCAAAATTTCTTGGTAAACGGGTACAGTGAAGTGTTGGTTTTCAAAAAACACAATTGACCAACACCAGCAGATGACATTGCACTCAAATCATCATAGACTGTGGAAACTTAAACACTGGACTTCAAGCAACTTGGGCTATGAGCTTCTCCACCCTTCCTCCAGACTCTAGGGCCTTGGTTTCCAAATGAAATAAAAAACTAGCTCTCATCTGAAAAGAGGACTTTGCACAACTGGGCAACAGTCCAGTTCTTCATCTCCTTAGCCCAGGTAAGACGCCTCAGACGTTGTCTGTGGTTCAGGGTGTCTTAACAAGAGGAATACGACAACTGTAGCCAAATTCATTGACACGTCTGTGTGTGGTGGCTTGACCCCAGCCTCAGTCCATTCTTGTGAAGTTCACTCAAATTCTTGAATCAATTTTGCTTGACAATCCTTATAAGGCTGCGGTTCTCTTGGTTGGTTGTGCATTTTTTTCTTCCACACTTTTTCCTTCCCCTCAACCTTCTGTTAACATGCTTGGAAACAGCACTCTGCGAACAACCAGCTTCTTTGGCAATGAACTTTTGTGGCTTACCCTCATTGTGGAGGGTGTCAATGACTGTCTTCTGGACAACTGTCAGATCAGCAGTCTTCCCCATGATTGTGTAGCCTGTTGAACCAAACTGAGAGACCATTTTGAACTGAGAGACCTATTTGTGTTTTGAGTTGATTAGCTGATTGGGATGTCATCATGTTCTATTTTGTTGAGATAGTGAATTGGTGGGTTTTGGTTAAATGTGAGACAAAATCATCACAATTAAAAAAACCAAAAACTTAAACTACTTCAGTCTATGTGCACTGAATTAATTTAATACACGAGTTTCAAAATTTGAGTTGAATTACTGAAATAAAGGCACTTTTCCACACCATTCTAATTTTTGAGATGCTACCTGTATATATATATAATATATATACTGTATATTTCTCTCTTTCCGCTCTTTGGCGACGCCCTTTTTTATATATATATCTATATATATATATATATACAGTGGGGCAAAAAAATATTTAGTCAGACACAAATTGTGCAAGTTCTCCCACTTAAAAAAAATGAGAGAGGCCTGTAATTTTCATCATAGGTATACCTCAACTATGAGAGACAAAATGAGAAATAAAAAATCCAGAAAATCACATTGTATTTATTGGTAAATTCCTCGGTAAAATAATTATTTGGTCACCTACAAACAAGCAAGATTTCTTTGCTCTCACAGACCTGTAACTTCTTCTATAAGAGGCTCCTCTGTCCTCCACTCGATACCTGTATTAATGGCATCTGTTTGAAATCAGTATAAAAGACACCTGTCCACAACCTCAAACAGTCACACTCCAAAACTCCACCATGGCCAAGACCAAAGAACTGTCAAAGAACACCAGAAACAAAATTGTAGACATGCACCAGGCTGGGAAGACTGAATCTAAAATAGGTAAGCAGCTTGGTGTGAAGAAAACAACTGTGGGAGCAATTATTAGAAAAATGGAAGACAGACAAGATCATTGATAATCTACCTCGATCTGGGGCTCCACGCAAGATCTCACCCCGTGGGGTCAAAATGATCACAAGAACTGTGAGCAAAAATCCCAGAACCAGAACCAGAGCTCCAATATTTTCACATTTGTCATGTATGTTTATATTCTCTTCAGACTGACTGCATTACAGCCATTTGCACCAAGAAGCTTAAAGGAACAGTTCACCCAAAGTTGGCCATCCAAGATGTAGATTAGTTTGTTTCTTCATCAGAACAGATTTGGAGAAATTTAGTCCAAAGAGCTGATAAAAACATCACGATAATCCACACGACTCTATCAATTAATGTGTTGTGAAGCGAAAAGCTGTATGTCTGTAAGAAACAAATACATCAAGACATTTTAAGCTTCCAAACGGTGCTTCCAGCTAAAAAGTGACGGCCTCTATCCTACATAAGTGCGTTTTCCAGTGAACAAGTCATCTTGTCTGAATCAGGAGAGAAATATGCACAGATCAATGCACTGTTAACAAGCGAAAACAATCCAAAACCGTGCTAAAATATATCGGTGGATTTAGATGTGAGAGGACAACAGGGGATGGATTTGACACAGGAGGGGAAGCGGGATTATGATCATGGTGCATTATATTGTATGTTTTTATCAGCTGTTTGGACTCTCATTCTGACGGCACCCATTCACTGCAGAGCATCCATTGGTGAGCAAGTGATGTGATGCTACATTTCTCCAAATCTTTTGTGATGACAAAAACTCATCTACATCTTCAGTGGCCTGAGGGTAGTATACAGGTGCATCTCAATAAATTAGAATGTCGTGGAAAAGTTCATTTATTTCAGTAATTCAACTCAAATTGTGAAACTCGTGTATTAAATAAATTCAATGCACACAGACTGAAGTAGTGTAAGTCTTTTGTTCTTTTAATTGTGACGATTTTGGCTCACATTTAACAAAAAAAAAACAATTCACTATCTCAACAAATTAGAATATTCATAAGACCAATAAAAAAACATTTTTAGTTTTTGGCCTTCTGGAAAGTATGTTCATTTATTTTACATGTACTCAATACTTGGTAGGGGTCCTTTTGCTTTAATTACTGCCTCAATTCTGCATGGCATGGAGGTGATCAATTTGTGGCACTGCTGAGGTGGTATGGAAGCCCAGGTTTCTTTGACAGTGGCCTTCAGCTCATCTGCATTTTTTGGTCTCTTGTTTCTCATTTTCCTCTCGACAATACCGGTTCAGGTCTGGTGAGTTTGCTGGCCAAGTCAAGCACACAAACACCATGGTAATTTAACCAACTTGTGGTGCTTTTGGCAGTGTGGGCAGGTCCAAATCCTGCTGGAAAATGAAATCAGCATCTTTAAAAGCTGGTCAGCAGAAGGAAGCATGAAGTGCTCCAAAATTCTTGGTAAACGGTGTTGCAGTGACGTTGGTTTTCAAAAAACAACACCAGCAGATGACATTGCACCCAAATCATAACAGACTGTGGAAACTTAACACTGGACTTCAAGAAACTTGGGCTATGAGCTTCTCCACCCTTCTTCTAGACTCTAGGACCTTGGTTTACAAATGAAATAAAAAACTTGCTCTCATATGAAAAGAGGACTTTGGACCACTGGGCAACATTCCAGTTATTCTTCTCCTTAGCCCAGGTAAGACGCCTCTGAAGTTGTCTGTAGTTCAGGAGTGGCTTAACAAGAGGAATACGACAACTGTAGCCAAATTCCTTGACACATCTGCGTGTGGTGGCTCTTGATGCCTTGACAGTTTGTGGTTACCTCCTTGTGAAGGGTATCAATGATTGTCTTCTGGACAACTGTCAGATCAGCAGTCTTCCCTATGATTGTGTAGCCTAGTGAACCAAACTAAGGGACCATTTTGAAGGCTCAGGAAACCTTTGCAGGTGTTTTGAGTTGATTAGCTGATTGGCATGTCACCATATTCTAATTTGTTGAGATGGTGAATTGGTGGGTTTTTGTTCAATGTGAGCCAAAATCATCACAATTAAAAGAACCAAAGACTTAAACTTCAGTCTGTGTGCATTTAATTTATTTAATACACAAGTTCACAATTTGAGTTGAATTACTGAAAAAAACGGGACGATTTTCCACACATTGAATGTTTTGAGGACGCACCTGATATTGTCAGAAACTTTTCATTTTTGGAGTGAACTATCACTTAACTGTTCATTTGCCTCAAAGCATCACTGGTAATTCCATGTATCCATATCCATCAATTTCTTCTTTTTAAATTTCACATTTAGGGTCAGTTTTTGCATTCCTTGGGAATTAACCCTATGACATTGATGTTGCAAGCGCCATACTTTATCTTGCCACTGTCACTTTTGGCTCGATCATTTCTTTTATGAAGCTGCTTTGGAAAAATATGTGTTGTGAAATGTGTTCTATGAATAACCGGAGTGAATCGAAAATATGAGATCTGTACATTAGGCCTTGCTGTTTAAAAGCAGCTGTTGATTCTAATCACTAGTCACTGAAGTTTTGTGCGGTAAGAAAAGTGTGTTCAAAAAATAAACAATAAAAGAAGGCAGCTATATCTGGTGGCACAGTCAAGAACGTTCAAGCAGTTGAAAATGACAGGTGAACACAGACAAAATAATATAGCACAGGAAAAGTTGTTCTAGCCTGTGATTTCCTTTCATCTCATAAATTAGCTTCTCATTATCCTCTTACGTCTGAGGAGAGAGAGACCGAGAGAGTGAGACAGACAGGCCGCAAACAGACAAAAAGAATACTAGAACAGAAAACAATACTGCTGTCGTTTTCCACGACACACACACACAAGCTTTGGGACTTCACAGGGCTGCTCTTCTGTATTCTCTTCACTGGATCTCGTTTCAGCGTTCACACACAGACCCTACAGCAGAAGCACATTGAGACACGCTGATTTGATTAATCTGGTAGACATAAAAAGATGTGTGACAGTCCATGCACTGATCACTAAATCATTCAAATGATCTCCAACCAAAACTCTCGAAAGTCCTGCAAAAACACACAAACACAAAGGTTCATATGAAGAGTAGAGACCCCTGAGATCACAGCAGAGTACAGCGACCGGTAGAGAAACAGTGAGAAGATGAACATGATGCAGAGTTCACAAAATGTCACACTAATAGAATTATCAGAAAGTATCATTATGAAAAAAATCTGAATCTTGAAATGAATGAAATTGTAGAACAACATACAGTAGACTTCTAAACTGAATTGCTGAATTATTTTCCCCACCAAATTGATTGATCTGCAATTGATGCTTTGTTATACAGACATAGTATGGAGCAAAGTAAAAATAAACTGTGAAACCTCTTTTGAATGTTCTATTCATCAAAGAATTTGAAAAAAATCATTCAAATTGAAAAATCATCTGAAAAATTTCATAGGAATCCCACAAATATGTTTTCAACATTAATAATAATAATAAAAAAAGGTTTCTTGAGCAGCACATCAGCATATGAGAATGATTTCCGTGTTATCATGTGATACTGAAGACTGGAAATTCAGATTTGTATCATAAGAAAACAAAACAAAACAAACAAAAAAACATTTTAAAATACAGAAACAAGATATTTTACATTTTTGACCGGGGTCATATTGTGCTATTTTAAGATGTCATCTATATTGTGTATTTTGGTGTAACATATTTATGTATGACATGCATTTAAAAGATAGGGCAAAAACACATTTCTTTTCAAATATGTACATTATGTAGGTCCTCTATCCTCCGACTTCTCAACACTTGTGTTTCAAACAAAGTCACCCCGTCCTTTGAAAAGCGCAGTCTTCTCTGATAGCGCCAGCTTCGAACACAGTTGCTATTGTGATTGGCCGAACACCACAAGCACTCGTCGGAAAAATGCATCAGCTTTCAAAGTAAATATCAAGCCAGTTAATAATGTCGTTAGTTTTTACTATCAGTTTTCAAAGCCGAAGGGCCAACAGAGCGCGTAACAGACCAGTACGATGCATAACCGAGCCGTGGACTATAGACATCGGACTGCTAATAGATTTCTGACAGGCGAAAAGTTCCCTCCCTGAGTGATGTGACCCCTGTTCCCCTCTCTACACACACACACACACAACTACACACACACACACGCATACTCGCGCTGCGCAACTCCGGCATTTGATCATTTAATAGCAAATACTTGAACTAAATACTAATAACAAAACAGTAGCTGTTTCAGAAGCACCAGATTGTCATAGCATAATCGGAATTTACCCTTTTTTTTTTCTTTTAGAAATATCCTTTGTGTACAGCCAGCCTTGTACTCTTCTAGGTAAAAAACTGCATCCATAATGCGTTGCACAAATTGAACTCTGAGTTGTGCGGTTCTGTTGTCATAAATCTTAACAATGATACCTAATTACTCTAACTTCCGGAGGGCCAAATAAGTGCTTGTTTGCTTTCCTCTGAATCATCCCCGCTTCCTTGACAGGCTCTATCAACAGACTGCTGTTCTCTGAAACCACAGCCTTCTTTCTTTCCGTGCACATCGTAGGGTTTGCTATGTATAACCCTAATATTTTCCCCATAGAATCGATGGACTATATGTGGGGCGTGTAGAACGTGCACGTTTTCAGTACATGGTGGCTAATTCTCTGAACTTTGAGGACTCAAGAATATCTTCGTTGGAGTTGAGACTGTAGTCTGTGCAACTTTACAGCTCTTCTTTTCATGCACCAAGACAGCTTGTAACACTTCCAAAGAGAAAGGAAAACTTGAAATCTAATCATATGACCCCTTTACATAATTTCTACGTTGGAAGGAAACATTACTGTTTTTACTGTATTTTTGATTATATAAATGCAGCCTTGGTGAGCATAAGGACTTCTTTCAAAAAAAAACAAAACACCTTAAAACACCCAACATATATCTATACACAGCAAGTAATTATACAATAGTTATTATACTTATTATATTGATAATGTGAGACAAGTGATAATTGTTAGTTGCGATTTGTATTGTCTTTAGTCTTTTTTATCCTAATTAAAAAATGCTTAAAAATATTCCATAAACATTTTTTAAAACATACGTATAATGCGCAGATGAATGTTTCGCTAATTTCAGTTGCTTAAACTGATGACTGTTTGTCATTCATAATTTCAAACATACAATAAAATAGATTTTAATAAATGACATGATCATAAGTCTGGCAGCTTAGGTGGTTTACAAATTACTGCAACTTGTCAAAATATAAGTTGAGCAGTTCAACCTTGTTATAGGATCCTCAAAGATTAAAGTCAACTTTGAATCTTTTAAAACCAATTTCATGTAAGTTTAAGTTTATCGTGTGCGGCTTCTACAACCAACTGATCTAGTACATCAACTTTAAGGCAGCACCTGTGAACTTTTTAGTCAACTATTTGATCATTTTGAGCAAGTAATCATTATTTGATGTATATATATTAACCCAAGTACATATCACATGCACACACACACTGACGAACGTTCATTTTGTGCATCATGTGAACGCCCAAATAAATGTCCTAAATTCTGATTCCTATTATTTCATGTCCTTTGTTTGTTTTCTTCTTCATGTTTTGTGAGAATAGATAATGCCAACGACTGTCGTGCTGGGATTTTAGTAGTATTTTTTAGTTGTTTGGCCAAAATACTGTAAATACTCGTGTTTTATTTGTCGGGCGCCATATAATAGCTCCTTATTAAAAGGTGTTTGGCCTGTTCATTTTGCTATTCATTTTTGGGTCACGGCCCACCAGTTGAGACCCCTGATTTAGCACATCCAGCGAGAGCGAGACAGAGTGAGAGAGACGTGACTGTGGCACTGCACCGCCTGAAGGATGCTGTCTGCTGACTGATAAAGACTCCTGCTCATTCACAGGTGGTTGTCAAGGAGACGGAGAGGCACAGAGAGGCCACTCAGACAAACCAGAGGCGGTCAGACCCTCACCGCCAAAGACCAGGATCAGGATCAGACCCCACAGACACACACAAATCCCTCTCAGCTCTTCCTGCCGAGTCTCTGCCACCCACAATGCACTGCTGTGGGCACACCGTGGCTGAGAACAAGCTGAACGGGGAAAACGGACATTAGCACATGTACACTCGACCATTCAGTGTGTCTTTTGGAGTGACTGAATCAGCAAGAGTAACTTGAGTGGTCTCTGGTTCTCCTTCCATGAGCAGTGAGAGCACTCCAGCAACTGACGCTCACTGCTGAGTGTGTGAAAGTGCACTTAATCCACACAAGTGTGTACTTAAAACAGCATGGTTCAGCTTTAGGTTGCAGTAGAGCATGAGAAAGCGCTCTGTGTTGTCATATGGTATCGCACAGACTGATCAACACTGCACACAAAGCAGCCAAAATTGCAAATTACAAGTTTGTGAAGTTCACTGAATCGATTCTTTGGAACAGTTTTGCTTGAGCAATGCAGTAGCAAATAAACAAGATAATGAATAACAATGAATAAAGGTCGTCCTAACGTATTATACCAGCAGTTTTAACCCTTCAGCTTTTTTTTTTTTCCGCAATCACTAATAATCCAACAGCACTCCAGCCCACAGTTGACATCTTGTGAAGCGAGAAAAGGCTTTCAAATTTGTAAACACAAATCCAGCAAGATCATTTTTAACTCAAACTGGTTGCTTCTCGCCAAATACACGTCCATAATCATATTTGGCTTTTCCAAGAGAAACGGCGTCGTCAGTCTGAATCAAGGGAGAGACTATGCACAGTCATGTCACCGGTTAAAAAGCAGAAAAACATGCCAAAAAAACGTTCTTAAGACAATATGTTGGTGATTTGATGTGAGAGGACCGCAGGAGATGGATTTTTTCACTGGAAGAATAGTTTAGTATGAGATTATGGACCTCTTGGTATTTTGTCTTCAGTAAACACACTGTTTTAAAATTAACAACACTCTTAAGTCTATAGATCTTGTTTACTTCTCAACAACATGCAGCTTTTCACGACCAAGACTTAAGAATTTGTGGACTGGATGTGGTGTTAGTTGGACTGTATGTGATTGTGATTGTTTATCATCCCTGTGTGCGACTCTCATTTCTGCTCGCACCCTCCATTCACTGCAGAGCATCCATTTTGGTGAGTCAATGATGTAATCTATGATATCTTCGCAATCTGTTCTTATGTTAGAAACAAACTCATCAACTCTTGGATGGAGTAACTCTTCGGAGAGAGTACAATTTTCAGTGGGCAAATTTTCGATTTTTAGTGACTATTCATTTAAGGCGGACATTACATGGCCCGAACAGCAATATTTCGTACTAATTGATTCAACATACTTCCCCGCAGTTGATTATCACAATACATTAAGACAGATACTTGTCTATTTACAAGTTTGCACATTTACAGGACCATCATGCAACGAGGCATTACGTGTATTAAATTGTTCTCTAGATTTCCAGGACAGAAATCCGAAACATGGGGTAAAGCCTGCTCACATGGCTTTTTTGTTTAGCTAATTAGTGTTCAAGGTTTTACAGAGGAGTTTGGATGCTCTTTTGAATTAACCGCGATAAATACAAAAATACTAATTCACCATATTATTTAGAATACATATACACATAGACGTCACCTGACGAATTGTTACATTAAAAATCCCTAAACTTCATGGATACAGATGGTGAATAATAAAAAATAAATAAAAGTTTGATGTATGTGGCTACTGACGTTGTTTTTACTACAAAAACTAATTTGTGAAAAACAGCCTTTAAAAAATGTGCTATAATTAAATATACCTCCTAAATATCTAAATTAAATGTATAAAACAACTAAAATGGTGTCTTTTGGATGTTTATACTTTAAAAACATCTGAAAAAGATGGTTACTATAAGCAAAACAGCCACAAAATCCTCAAACAATATTGACGCCCAAAGAATAAAAAAAAAAACCCCACTAATGGTGGTTTTGTCTGTATTCGTCGTTGCTTTAGCTACATGAAAAGCCTGTCGCAATCTGCGATTTTAGGTCGAATTTTTTAATGTAATGTCAGAAAGCTACAAACCCACGAACACATTCTGTATTTAGAAGGGATGTTTCACCCAAAATGGAATTCTGTCATTAATTATACACACCCCTCACTGGTCGTTCCAAACCCGAGATCCTTCCATTCATTTCTTGGAACACAAAATCGAAAGTATATTTTAGATAGACTTCAGTGCAGAGTGACCTTTCTGGCCCTGACATAGACAGCAATGCAACTATGTCACATGTCAACGCTGGCCCCAAGACAGTAGTAATGCCATCGTTAAAAAAATTCCATTCCATAACCGTAATTGTGAATTATGAAACACAGAACGAGAATACTTTTTTTTCCAAAGCAAACAAAAGTACAAACTGACCCTTTACCTAATTCAATGATTAAGTACATACTTCTATCATTTTTGGGGGGTGGTTTCAAAGGATCTTGATAAATCATAGCTGTATAGGTTAGAAATTTCTTTGGATTGCTCTGAGTTCGTGCCATATTGAAATTACAAAGGAAATGCACAATGATTATCTGTATTTGCCATATAAGGTATGATACTATCTCCTTTTTCTTAACGCCTGATTGACATGTTGCATCGTCCATTACTGCCAAAAGGGGTCACTTATGCCAGTCATTCAGACATTTTAAATACACACTGCATTCTATGGTCATCTTTTCAGGTTTGCTAATATGTAGTATCTGCAAACTGACCTTAAGGACTGACTCAGGTCCAAAATTATGTAGAGGTCAGCGGTGCACTCTTTGCTGTTCTGTAGGTTTCAGGATGAACAGTTATCTACAGCATGTAGTTCCGAGGTTCGATCTCCTTGAGACAAATTAAAGAACAACGAACATTCAGTGGTCATTTTCACTATTGCGTTACTGTGGTGCTGCTTTGATCGAAGCCGCCTGGAATTTTTTCATCCGTGCGCGACAGATAGCAATCAAAGTGAACGCAGGAAACCTGTGCCGAATAATCTCATTCATGACGAACAGGAATAACACACACACACACACAAACACATACCCACATCTATGTTGTGTGTTATTATGTGTTAATGGGGACTCCTCCAGGCGTAATGTTTTTATACTGTACAAACCGTATATCTATTGCCCTACACCAACCCTACCACTAAACCTACCCCTTACAGAAAACTTTTTTTGTGCATTTTTAGATTTTCAAAAAAACGCATTCTGAATTATTTATAAGCCTTTTAAATTACAGGGACACACAAAATGTCCTCATAAATCACCTTCTAGTTGTAATACCTATGTCATACCCATGTTATTATAAAAAAATTTGGGTCTGTCCTCATAAACCAGATAAACATGCACACACACACACGCACAGTGGTAATTGAAGTTGTGAGGTCTGGGCCAATATTCTGAGTTTGTTGGGTTCATCATTCAGAGCTTGTGTGTGTTTAAGCATCTCGGCTCATTAACTCATGCTAATTGAGATAAATCTGAAAAGTTTAAAGCGTCATTAAAATGATTCATTTCTCTTTGATCACTGCTGATTGTCTCCAGCAGTTCATCTTATCTGAACATTTGGAAGTTTTAAACAAAATTAGGTAAAGGTCTGTAAAAAATATGAAACCTTATTTTATTATTTTATGTTTATTAATTAATTCAATTCTTCAGACTGTATATAAAAACACAGATTTCTCATCGCAAAGATAAATGGTGTCAGCATTATACACATACAGTAAACAAATATGCTACCACTGTGGGGACGAACAACTAAACACTAATTAAGAAATGATTGATTGGAGAAATTGCATTTTAATTTCGATGCTGTGAGATGAGCACATTAATATATATATAATAATGTTCCATTTCACAATTAAATGCACGTGTTCTGGAATCATAAACACGCCCCCAAAAAAAAACCCCCCCCACCCCCGCCCCCCCCCCCCCCCCCCCCTCCCCCCCCCCCGCGTCTTAATTTCGTTTTCATTTCTTTTCCCAAGATGGTATGGTAAGAGGGGGGTTAGACTTGGAGAGAATGTGCGGGGAGGAGGAAAGACGAAGACGGGAAACTGGACAAGGCCAATCATGGATAGAAAGCCCATAGAATAGAAGCAAGAGAGGGGCGAAATACTGCAGAAGAACGGGTGAATTGCTAAAGATAATGGTTAGGTCAGCTATGTAGGGTGCGGAGTAGCTCATAAGCAATTGAACAACCTCACTTCGTACTGTAATTTATCCACTAGAAGACTCACATGCGTTTCGGTTTCTGCCCAAAAGTGGGCTATCTCATTAATGAATGGTTTAAATGACTGGGAATATAGACTGTAAAGAAGACCGGGCACTCATTTAGGTCTATGACAATTGCAATCATAAAACCGATGGAGTGATTGATGTGTGGGTGAGTAAGGGGGGATATTATGTCCTACACGACGTAACCTAATATTTCCTCAGAACCGGCCAATGTAAGTTACTGAACCGTCGGATGAATCAGTTAAAAGCAAAGGACCGCAATTCTGTGAATATTCTGGATTGCGAGAACTGCGGCAGCGCGGGGAATCCCGGAGGTGGACGTTACTCGCTAATTGAGATTACATGCAACTGCAATCACTGACCATATTCATTTCAGCACATAATGGATGACCACAATGCACGAATCAATAAAAGCATTAATATCTCACATTTCCAGCAATCATCGGGCTAAAAGTCTTCACGTCAAGCTAGAAAAAGGACCGCAGTATCCCTAGACCCACTATCGAGATACAAAACCTCACAGACTCAGTAGCGGTGGTGCTCAAAGGCTCTTGAAGTCTGGGTGCGTTTGGGTGTATGTTTCGATGCAAGGTCGAAACACTCTGTAAGAAATGAAGCTAAAGTGCTGAAAAACTCCTTCAACCGTCTATAGTGTCTATGACGTTATTAACTTACATTTAATCAACAATTATGCTCTAAAGGTCGTAATATACTGCAAAAGGATCAATTGAAGTCACAGAACCAATCTTACACGCTGCGAGTCATAATGTTTAAAATCATGCAGCTGATTGGACATCAGATTTCATACACATTAAGACAGACGAAGACGTTTCATCTAACTTCACATAAAGGTGAATCACAAGGTCGGTGGTTTCCCCGACCAGCGTTCTTGTCAAGTCACGAAATCCAGGTTAAATCATTCTCAACCTTCCCCAAAAACTGATCAAATTGGCACTATAAAGCTGATAGGCATTCCTAATGACATTTTGTGATAAGTGTGTAAACCATTCATTTTTCTTAGCATTATTAAGGGCTAAATACCCTACTACCTGCCGTAGAATCATTCCATTGCCAGATGTTGCAGCCCCAAATCAAAAGTGAATGGACAGGTACAATTCGTTTAGGAGTTGTTTGTATTTAAAGGCTTTTTTATCCAATTACAATGGGGGTGTGAGAATCGAAGAAGGATGGTAGAAGGCAGACGGGTCAAAACAGGTGCCCCTCCAACCCGCATGACTACAAGCAAAATAGCCAAAGCAAAGGGAAAGGGGATCGACGAGCTACGAGATGTAGAAGGGGGAGGGCTAAGATAAGAAAACAAAAGTGGTGGAAATACGGGAGTCCACAGGATGGTTATAAGCAGATTAGGACAAAATGTACACAAAAAGAGTGCAGTAGGGCAAGTGAAGACAGAAGATCTGAGACCAGCACCAGTACAATTAGGAGAAGTACAAAACATTCTAAGAATAAAGAGCCGAAACCTCAAGGACGATAAGGAACGAAGACTAAGGGGCGGATTGGTCACGGTAAAAAAACAAAAAAGCGACGAAAGCATGCAACGAATAGCAAAGGGTCACTAGGGCGGGGGGGGGAGGAAATGTGAATCATGTAGTTGACAGGGGCAGCAGTTAAGTTTCAGCCAAGTACGAAATGGTAATGCAACCTCATAGGGATTGCACGGAGGGGGCACCTGACACCAGAGGGGCGGCATCCTGAGTCGGTCCTTACCGAGGAAGAATGAGGGCGCAGAAGGGGGCGGAAACGTGGGAGGATTGGCCATAATTGTAAACCTTCGGCTAACGGGCTAAAAGCTTCAGTAGACGAGAGTGCAGTGCCTATGACTCAGGATAAATATGGGATGAGTAGTCTCAGTAGTCGTCGAGAAAAAGCAGATCTCTCCAGGTTCCTTTTACTCAAGGCCTATCTGTGATCTGTGAGGTCACTAGCTTCAGCGCTGTTGCGATGGGCTCCTGGGCTCTGATGTGGAGCTGGGCATGACGAGAACTCAGGCGGCGGCGGTCGTGGCTGGCTGTGCTTGTACATCTATGAAACTTTTGTGGTTCAGATAGAAATCCCCGGTGTAATAGAAGAGGCATAGAGGGGCCCCACACACACTGACTTTCTCTGTAGGGTTTCCTGTGCAGACGAGAAAGTTCTCACACTCATCAAACCCCTGCTGACGCTTCAGCGCTTCACACCTCACCTCTGCACACACACAGGTCCTGCGGGAGGTCAGAATCACCGACCGCTCAGCTCGTCTTTAAAGAGACAACTTATAACCCTTAGCATGTGGACCAAAAACTGAGCGAGTGAAAAGAATTTAATTCATGTCGGTCTGAATATGGGCATAGATCTCACTGTGCTCCATGGTAGTGATCCAAGTCTACTTGTCGTTTTGTATAATAAGAAGAAGACAGGAGGCGCATAAAAGATACGATGTGTGACTGTCACAGAACGTATCAGGGAAAGGTCATACACTGATAACTGAAGTTCTGTTCTGCGCAGGAGCGTAAAACAGGGGGAAGCGAAAGGTTATGAGGTAGCTGGGAATGAGGGTTGGACAAAAGAAAGGCTCACTACGGATAATTGCACGGACAGTGAGGATTTACAGTCAATGAGAGTGAGGATATTAAGAGAGAGGGGGAATACTAATCTGTCTAAAAGACAAATAGGACAGGACCGAGTAGAAAAACGGGCACTGGGGCTTGTGTGTGTATATCAGGGTGGGGGAATAAACGGTGGTGGTGCCAATAATCCCTCTGGCCTAATCTAGGGTAATAGGGGGGCAGAGGTGGCACACTAAAAGATTCGAGCATCACACAAAGTGAATATTACACAAAGGAGGACCGTGAAATACAAACTGCAGGTGTGAAATTCGGATTGCAGTTATTAAGGGAAAAAGCTGTCCAACGGCCGGCACACGGGAAAAAGTATTGCCCCCTAATCTAACAACGTGGTTGTGTCTAACGTCTTTGCAGGCCACAACTGCAATCAGTGGTGCGATAACTGGCAATGAGTCTTGCTAGAATTTTCGGACCCCGCGTCGTGGCAAATGGGGTTCATTCAGTCCAGCAGTGGAGGGTTTTGAGGCCTTGAAATGGAACTGGGTTAAGGTCATATGCATCCCCAGTCATCTCAAATCGGTACCTTTTAAGTCTGTGACTTATGCGCCTTCGTGCCACGTCCAAACCTCTTTTTTCTGATGTTCTGCGCCACTTCAAAGGTTGGGACTTGCGGGTTTGGGTGTGGGATAGCATTGTCCTTGCTACGACCCTACACAGGTGCGGCTTGAGCTTGGAGGTCATCACTATCACCACACGACCGGAGACGCGCTCCTGCACAGATTTTCGGGTAGAGAGCAGAATTCAGGGGGCCATCAGTGTATGAACGGCAGAGCACAAGGGCCTGCAGCTGCATAACAGCAATCCCCAGAACCTCACACGATACCGAAATATACCGACCCCCATAGTCTGACTGTTGGTATGATGTCCTTTTTATGAAATGCTTGTGTTGGTTTTACGCCAGATGTAACGGGACACACACCTTCCAAAAGTTAAACTTTTGTCTCGTCAGTCCACAGAGTATTTGCCCAAAAGTCTTGGTGATAATCAAGATATTTTTTGGCAAATTTAAGACGAGCCTTTGTGTTCTTTTTGGCCAACAGTGGCTTTTGCCTTGGAACTCTCCAATGGATGCAGTTTTTGCCCAGTCTCTTTCTTATTGAATCATGAACACTGACCTTAATTTGAGGCAAGTGAGGCCTGCAGTTCTTAAGATGTTGTTCTGTGTTCTTTTATGACCTCGTTCGCTGGATGTGAGATGTTCCGATTGTTTTGCTCTTGGAGTAATTTTGGTTGGCCTTCAACTCCTGGGAAGGTTCACCACTGTTCCAAGCTTTCCCCATTTGTGGATAATGGCTCTGACCGAGGTTCACTGGAGTCCCAAAGCCTTAGAAATAGCTTCATAACCCTCACAGCCTCACAGACTATACATGCCTGGTTGTGATTTCTTCATATCTGTTCTTCGAAGGTTTTTTTTAGATCGAGGCATGAGGTTTGGCTCTAGGCTGCTTCACTGTGTCAGTTCCTCAGCTATCGCTCTTTAAGTGTTTTCTTGATTCAACAGGTCTGGCAGTAATCACTTGGTCCTGTTTGCGTGTGGCTAGTGAAATTTTAACTCAGCACTTTTCTAAAATGCTGTGGTGTAATCATGTTCTGTTTTCAATGTGAGGTTACGATGGAGGGGGCAATTAATTTTTCATGTAGGGCCATGTAGGTTTGGACAGCTTTTTTCCCTTAGTAAATTAAATCATTATTTCAAAACTGAATTTTGTATTTATTCGGGTTATCTTTGTGTAATATTAAAAATTGGTTTGATGATCTGAATCTTTTAAGTGTGACATATGCAAACAATTAAAAAAACAGGAAGGGGGCAAAAACTTCTTCACACCACTGTATATTATGCATTTATATATTTCTGTCATAATTTCACATACACTACAAGGTAAAATTTTGGGTACAAGGAACTGAATTTATGCTTCACATTATCTTAAAAACATTTTTAATTAAAGGCTTATGATTTAATATTTGTAATTATTTTGTTTGTACAAATAAATAAATGACTAAAAATATATATAAATGTTCATTTAATAGATTATTACTACTACAACTACTACTACTTGTAATAGTAGCAGTAGTAGTAGTAACACATATTAAGTATTAGAAATATTACAAAAATATTATGCAACACTACATGTATACTGATATTTCTGTCAAAATTTCACATAAACTACCAGTTAAAAGATTGGACACAGGTGACAATTTATTAATTTATCTCTTGAAAACAATATTTTCATCTAAAGGTCAACTATGTTATGCTTTAAAGAAAAATATGAATTTTCATTTGTTTAACATTTCTGGTCTTTACATAGCTCCTATTCTTTTTTCATAGTTATGATGACTTTACTCCAATGTGGAAAAGAACACTAATAAAGACTAAGTAGATGTGTTTAAATAGTGTATTATTAGAGTGTTAGTGTATAAGCCAAACGTCTTGGAAACCTCTCACGAAAGAAACACAATAATGTGAAAACACCCAAAGAGTCTTAGAACGGACACAAAATGATTGGGGGAAGCTAAATTTGGATTTCTGTTGAAAGAGCCTTGTATGTAAGTGGGTCTTCAACACCTTGACTGTGATTGAGAGTTAGTTGAGGACGTGACCCGGCTCAGACGGAGTCCTGCTGCTGTGCGTCATTGGCTCACCGTGCCGATGTAGAAGGTGTTGGAGCCAATGAAAGTGACGGCATCCTGCAGGTCGTAGTTTTGGACTCCGTTCTGATAGTCTTGGAAGGGAACGACGGTCAGAGAGAACGGCCCGACAGCGCTCTTGCTGCGGTTGGTCAGTTTCACCTCTAATGGCACAGCGTCTCCGACCCTGCAGTCAGCGACCACGTCACAGTCACACGGCTCACCATTAACCACAACATCTGCAGACAAACAGAGAGAGAGACAGGAGAAGTTCAGCCCAAAGCATGAGAGAAACTAAAGGAGTCTTCTCTTTTGAAACACTGTGTAGACACGCTTTATATCTGCAACGCAAAACTCTCCAGCTCACCCAGAACATTTAATGAAACTAAACCGCAATAAGAAGTCATTCAGTCATAACATCACAAACACAAGCTCATTTACTGAATCCTGTAACACATTTCTCAAAAAATCTTCAAGGACAAACTCTCTATTCAAAACTATACCACTTTGCCTTCAAACGGTTCGTAAAGCCATCAAATATGAATATACACAGAGCACTCATTACACACTGTCTGATTCATTAAAAACAAAATGAACTCTACCACTATGCATGAACCAAAACAGCTTGAAATGCTAAACATAGTGCAAAACTCCCAGCATTTAAAGGAATGAGCATGCAGGCACTGAAAAACCAATACCATCAAATATCAAACACTTCTTCTATATTAAGTTTTGCTTTTGTGATTACAGTGTGATTCAGAAAAATGAAGCATCACTTCAGGAAAAGAATACTTCCAATATTTTGGATGCGAATTAAATAAGAAGTCTGTAGAAGAACTGTAAAAAAAAAGTATATAGATATATTACTATAATATACTTATAGTATTGAATCAATAAATAAATAAATACATAACATGTGTGAAATAACTACTGAAAGGGCACAATACTCAAATTAAATGAATAAATCACTCATTATACTAAATTCAACATCTTAATATATATATCTAATATCTATCATCTATATATATATATAAACCGTAAATAGGGCTGGGCGATATAGCTAAAAAATGTATCAACGATATAATGTTTCATATTGTTCGGTATCGATAATTATTTAAATTTTTTATAACCTTTTTTAAAAAAAAGAGCAATAGAATTTTTTTTTTAAATTTAACCACTGTATTTATAATTAACAATTTATTGAGACAAACAGCAAATATTTTTTGTTTTAACAGTCAAACGCAAAATAAAAATTAAACAAATATATAATTTCTGATGTTTTATGTGCAGATTAAATAGGTCTTTATTGTATAAGTCTAATTGATTCCCGAGGCCACAGGAGGGCGCAATGAACAAAATAATGCAGAGCATTTAAATTGTCAACGCAAGGAATTAACTCTATAAAAACGTGCATTACGTCTAAATTGCATAAACAATTATGAACAAAACAGTATCATGTATTTATGCATTGCTTAATCCAAAGAGCCGAAGCGCCATTCACACAGACTGCATTTAAAAAAACATATGAGACGGAGTGAAAAGGAATAAACCTCCACAAGTTCGCGACGTGTTTTCTAAAGGTTTAATCTGTTTTAACTTTGCATGGTTTTCTATACATCTCTTCTGTGAGACGTGTGTGCAGCAGTCGTATTTGTCCGTCTAAAAATGCACTGAATATGCGTTCTGTGTGAATGGCTTGGTTTCGGTTTTAACCCATTCAAGATCTTCTCCGCATTGAGCTTCTATATTTCTCTAATATTTTGAATGAATAACGCAGCAGCGGCGCGTCTCGTGGGCTAGACTAACAATACATTAAAATGCAACAACATCACTAACATCATCAACACATCTCGCACGCCACTGATGATATCAAAGAAGGTGTATTGTCGATAAAAAAAAATAAATATCGTATACCGTTTTAGATCGCCGCAGGCCTCAACCGTATATATACACGGGATGTAAATCTGGATATTTTTTTACTTTTTTGCAGAAAAACTTTATTCCACATTCCTTCAATTGTATGAAAAAGACAGATCCCTCCTTTTATGCTCCACGGAGTAGAAAATCGGTTCGAAAATGACATGAGTGTGAGTAAATGATGACATAATTTTCAATCTTGAGTGAACAAGCCCTTTAAAATTAAATGAGACCCACAAAAACAATCTACTAGGCTATTTCAGTTGATCATCAACCTTAGTTCTGCCTCTCAGAGAGTCAAACAGTGGTAACCCACGATGACCCAGCACTGATCTCAGAGCAGATCATGAACGAACGCTAAATAATACCGAAAATAATACAGGTTATATGTTATAGTGAAGAAAGTTGCAACTCTCTCACATGCTCTCAGCTGTCGCTATCTATCATGCTGAGGAGTTCTCAGTGTCTCTTCAAGTGCCGGAGGCAGGGCTGTCACACGAGCCCCGTCCCTGGAGAGCAGCATGCTGGAAGATGTGGTCCCTGCGGGCCTCTGTCAATGACATACAGACAGACAGCCTGCCCCGCAGGACTACAGCAACTCACTGCAGGATGAGTCCCGCACAGATAAATAATCTCTCATTGACAGGACAGTTGTAGCGCTGCTCTCCGAGGACTAGGTTTAAGCTCTGAGAAGCGGCAGGTACGGCCATCTGTTTGGGTAATGATGATTTAACAGTCGCTATCACAACCGTGAAGGCAAATGTCAAGCTTTTTTTATAAGCCGAGACCAAATGTTTAGCTTTGCATCATCAAATATTCATGGTCCCTCCTGACTGACGTAAGACTTGGTGAAATAAAGATTTTCACTCTGCAAACCCAAATGTTATTTCAAGTCCCAAAATAGCATTCCACCAGAAACAGAAAGTAGTTTTGGAACAGAACAATGCCACCGGCACCGACTAAACACAAGCTGTTCAATCAAGAATCATTCCAAAACTCCTGTTTCATTTAAAGGTTTGTCATTAAATGCCGAAGATCAAACACAGATCACAAACACTGCCACTTAGCTATCAAAATAATTTGATGTATGGAACAATATTCAGCTGAAAACAGGGCAAAACTTTGAGTAAACCCAAACTTTAACTGGATTATGAAAAAAAGGTGTTTCATTGGTTGTTTTTATTTTATATATTTACACACACATACACACACTTCAGTAGCCCATGTATTAATTCAGAAAATCTCTACAGCTGAATCTCACCAAACTGGTCAAGATGTTTTGGTCACATTTCTCAATAAGAAAATATATTTTGCAAGAAAATGATGCTCATATAGGGCCATTTGTTGGACATGATTCATTTTCATGACACTGAAACACAAAAACAAGCAAAGGTTACATTTCAGGATGTATTACAGTAATGTTCATTTAGGTTAAAAAGTATGTTTAATTTTCATGAAAATGAGATCAGTTTAATATTCGTAATACTCTTGATTTTGTGCTGAAATGTGAGCTGGAATTTTCTTTGTGAGTTGACTGGCATCAGAAAGCACATCAGTTAGAGTTACAGCACACAAATGCCCAAGGATACAGCTGGATCTGTATGGAAACAATACACTGCAACACACACCTGCACCATATGCATGTACACGCGCTCATACACATGGCTCTGGTGCGACACCTTACCAAGTGTTATATTTAGTTTTTTAAAGAGCTGTTGCTAGGAGATGTGACAATGATAGGTAGATCATCTGCAGATGGGTGGAGATATTCCTTCATAAGTATGAACAGAACAAAGACAGAGAGAGAAATGGGCAATCAAACATGCAGAGAAATGCAAACTCTACACAAAAACTAAATTTTTACATTCTCAGAAGAAAACGGGAATAGTGTTTACCAGTGCAAAACTCACCGCCATAATGCTAGTGTGTTACTAGGGTGGTCACTAGGTGGTTATGTACTCGCCCAAGTCAGAATGATTCACCTTAGTTCATTAAAGCTCCTGCCATTAAACACAACATTCTGCTGATCTCTGGTTTACCACGTCAGCACCGTTGTGATGGCTGTTGCTCTAGAACGGTTGTCGGGGGGTAACCACGATGTCACAGCACACACAAAAAAAGGAACAGGTCGTCATGGCAACCAGGTTCTGCTCATGGCACCGAGCGGACGCAGTAAAAGTGCCAGAAAAACGTCTGACTCAGCAAAGCCACGTGCGCAGACTGATTCCTGGAGTTTGCAGGAGTTCTGTGTATTACAGGAGTCTGACCTGCTATTTAAGAGTCGAACGCACCTAAAGGACGTCAAAACAATAGATTGAGGCTGTTTAACTGAAACAAACAACATTTCACAATGACAAAAAGTTAAATGGCAAGATCATATTTTCACCTAGTGGCAAAACAAACCGAATATGCACCCAATACAGATATTACCATAGCAACAGCAGGCCGCTTTGCATCAGTACTGGACGGTACATTTGCAAAAATGTAAGTTCTCATTATTTATTCACCAGAGCTTCACAGGTTGCCACTGGAGTTCTCTTCCACTCCTCCATGACGACATCACGGAGCTGGTGGATGTTAGAGACCTTGAGATTCTCAATAGGGTTTAGGTCTGGAGACATGCTTGGCCAATCCATCACCTTTACCCTCAGCTTCTTTAGCAAGGCGGTGGTCGTCTTGGAGGTGTGTTTGGGGTTGTTATCATGTTGGAATACTGCCCTGCGGGCTGTGGCCCAGTCTCCGAAGGGAGGGGATATTGCTCTGCTTCAGTATGTCACAGTACTTGTTGGCATTCATGGTTCCCTCAATGAACTGTAGCTCCCCAGTGCCGGCAGCACTCATGCAGCCCCAGACCATGACACTCCCACCACCATGCTTGACTGTAGGCAAGACACACTTGTCTTTGTACTTCTCACCTGGTTGCTGCCACACACGCTTGACACCATCTGAACCGAATAAGTTTATCTTGGTCTCATCAGACCACAGGACATGGTTCCAGTAATCCATGTCCTTAGTCTGCTTGTCTTCAGCAAACTGTTTGCGGGCTTTCTTGTGCATCATCTATAGAAGAGGCTTCCTTCTGGGACAACATCCATGCAGACCAATTTGATGCAGTGTACGTCGTATGGTCTGAGCACTGACAGGCTGAACCCCCACCCCTTCAACCTCTGCAGCAAAGCTGGCAGCACTCATACGTCTATTTCACAAACACAACCTCTGGATATGACGCTGAGCATGTGCACTCAACTTCTTTGGTTGACCATGGCGAGGCCTATTCTGAGTGGAACCTGTCCTGTTAAACAGCTGTATTGTCTTGGCCACCATGCTGCAGCTCAATTTCAGGGTCTTGGCAATCTTCTCATATCCTACACCATCTTTATGTAGAGCAACAACTCTTTTTTTCAGATCCTCAGAGAGTTCTTCGCCATGAGGTGCCATGTTGAACTTCCAGTGACCAGTATGAGAGATTGAGAGTGATAACACCAAATTTAACACACTTGCTCCCCATTCACACCTGAGACCTTCTAACACTAATGAGTCACATGACACAGGGGAGAGAAAATGGTTAATTGGGCCCAATTTGGACATTTTCACTTAGGGGTGTACTCACTTTTGTGGCCAGCGGTTTAGACATTAATGGCTGTGTGTTGAGTTATTTTGAAGGGGCAGCAAATTTACATTTACAAGTTATACAAGCTGTACACTCACTACTACTTTACATTGTAGCAAAGTGTCTTTTCTTCAGTTTTGTCACATGAAAAGACAAAATATTTACAAAAATGTGAGGGGCGTACTCACTTCTGTGAGATACTGTAGTCTTCCTGGTTTATGTATGTTAATTTGACTGCGCTTTTATTTTCTTGTTCTTCTCATTTCTTTTAATTAATTTAATTTCATTTTTTTATTTTATTTTCAGCGACACTGAAAACTGCCTGGAAATTATTATTAATTATTAGTATATTCCCAGATGACCGCTGTCAAACTACCTTGAAGTTACCTTTACATTCATTATGAGTATTACTTATCAAGTAACAATAATTAATGACACTTCATTGTTATTTTAATGTATTTTTATTATATTATTATTATTCTTGTTTTATTAATGACACAGAAAATTAAACTGAAACTACCTATATGTACTTATTATTATTATTTTGAAAAAGAAGAATAGAATAGGTCATTTTCATTTTAAAAACCAAAACAGCACAAAACCTTCAACAAGTACATTGGCCATTATGTGCATGCAAATGATTTGGAACAAACTCTTCCTAACCAAATCAGAAGGTCTGGATAAACTTGGTCCTAAGCTTTCTTAGATTCTAGAACATGAATGTCAGCGATCTATTAACAGCCCTCCTGTTAATGTTTAACCATGTGGTCATTTAGATGAATTATTAAGCTGAAGCGCGGTCATGCAACAGCATAAATTTTACTTGGAAATCTATATAAAAGCACAGAATCAGCAGGCCGGTGACCCCAGGAAGAGTTTATCTTCTCATCCCATTTCCTCCACATTAGCGCTGACTCTCGCTTGGCAAAAGCCATTCGCTGGCAAACATGAAGGTGTCTGGTGCTTTCAGGCCACTACAATCACACTAGAGTCGTACCTGCTCGAGAGTTTTATTCCACAAGGCTAAAGGAAACATCCGTCTTGTCTTCTTCAAGATCAGGGCACATGTTCTCAAGTGCACTACTCAACACTGAAAGAAACACTAGTGGGAATCAGGTCTGAGGGACACAAAAGACCCTTTTCAATCTGCTTGTTCTGAATTTCAAAGCTAGAAAGCAGAGCAATGTCCTTCAAACACAGTTCTGCCTGGTTGACACACCGCTATTAATCAATGGTGAAAGAACATGAGGGATATCTCTCACTGTCATTGCTGAATCGAGTGCTTAAAAATGTGTGGTGAAGACAGAATGGTTACGTAAGATCAATTAATTACAACGCTTCAAAGTGGCACTTTATTGAAATCCCTCAGACTTCTTTTTCCTCATCTTCACAAAATTCTCCAATTAAGTCAGCTCCAACCGCTTAACAGATTTCTTTAGCACTTAAATTTAACATTAAAGTTTGAAATCCCCACTGAATTACCGTAATTACGAGTTTCAACCTGTAAAAATAGCTCATATCTGAGTCAGAGGATGTGAACAGGTCAGGTCAGTACTTTGTAATTCAGGTCACTTCAACATTCAAAATTCTATAACCATCATTGATGATGTCTGCAATATTTGCATGCAGCATTGAGCTTTTCATTCTTGCAAGAGGAAGAAAAAGAAAACAAATCTTCAGTGTATGCAATGTAACATATGTATGCTGAACTGCAGCTGATCATTTCTTTTATGCATTTACATGCATACTGATATGTTATAGCTTTTTTCTTTCATGTACACATTTGGACACTGAATTCAATGCATCTCTACATCATTAATGCAAATATACTTTTAATGTGAAGGACTAAATTACTGAATGAATAAATGTAGTTGATCTTTCTTTCATACATGCACATGTGTACTGAATAATGATTGCATTTTCTTTCATGCACGTATATGCACGCTGAATTTAATGCATCCACACGTGATGAAATTAGAAATGTCTATGTTTAATATAAATAAATGTGTTTGTGTGTGTGTGTAATGCAAAATAGCACGCGAGACCTACATACTGCAAGTTTTAAATGCAGTACTTACATATAACATAAATAAAAAAATATACTACAACTTATAAAATGTATTAAGAAAAAGAATTACATGATATATATGTGTGAATTAGTGTATGTTATTGTGTGTGTGTGTATAAACATCAACATATCACACTTTTTAGAATTTGTATTGAAAACCAAAGATACGAAGAATATGCATTGTTCAAAGGGACTAATTAAAATAATTATTAAAAAATTGTAGAACATTTAAATGTAAAAAACATTAAAAACGTACTTATGTATTTTACAAAAGACTAAGTGAAGATAAGTTTAAGTTTTAAATGTTTTTAAAATAGATAAAAAAATAGGCTGTATTATAGCATTTCATTTTAAATCTTAAAATAATAAAAATATCATATTTTTAAATGTATTGTATGAAAATAATAAATAAAAGTTTAAAGTGTAAAAACAGGACATGACAGTCCTGTCCAACTCTGCCACCCAAATCTCGAGTCTTACATCTGAGCAAGGATATGAAGATAAGGCTTTTGTTTAGTGGAGAAGACCACATCTCGTTTATTTTTTGCACATCGCGTTTACGGAGGATATGAATAAATGAGTGACTGGCATCAAAACTTGGCTGAGAGATGCCTCTTCTCCAAGAGAGTTGATCATGATCAGACTTCCGTTTTTGGACACACTGAACATATCGGTCACTCAAAATCACTCCTGTTCAGGTCCCCGTTATATATTCTTGCTTCTATGCAGAATGCCTATACGGGATCCATCATGCCACATTCTTCCTCGGCTCCGCCTTGACTGGCTGGATATTCACATCAACAAAGTGGGGGGGGACCACAAAGGCATAGGAGGCAGCAAATACCGCGTCCCTGCATCTGTGAAAGATAAAGTGGAGCTCCAGACGCACTCGAAACTAAATAATATCAGAAGGTCCTGAGCAGAGATACAAAGAATCAAACACGTACAATCAAAACCTATTGCTTTAAACGACAAAATGGAAAATTATCAAAGGCAGGATGGGGGGTGTATATACAGTATTTATATAGGACCAATAGATACTATATAGTACTATTATATATATAAAGTATATATATTGGAATTATTTTTAAAAAATCTTAGATAGTAAAACAATAAATAAATTATAATAATTTTTATCATTATCATTTAAAACATAAAATTAAACAAAAATATATAGTATTATAAATTTCCTGTTCTCTCACACCAAAAAATGGTCTGAATTACTAGAAAGGTCCACAGAAACTCCAACAGCACGAAGCTCATTGTGAATCGTTTTTGACGCTGAGCTAACCTGACAGAAGCTGATCAATAATCAGCTACGCCTGAACCGCAAACACAGGTTACGGTGTCAGTTCAGCTGTGAAAATACGGCTGCTTCGACGAACACAACCCGCAGAGCTGATCAATGGCGGAGGGAAACCGGTGCTTGGCAAGGTTACGCAGTGAAACTGCTCTACAGAGCTGTCAAATGAGCAAAGCAGCACATAAAAAGAGAAAGGGAAGTCTGGAGTGGATGTGAAATGTTCTCCGCAGGAGGTCCGTGCCTACTGGAGATTTAATTTGGCCTTACGAATGATTAATCTAAACTAGATCCACTGCACTAAATGATTTGTTCATCGTCCTCCTTTGAAGATGCAGGGGATCTTTGACACGCCACTGCAGATCTTTTGAGAGGGAATAAAGGACAGTGCTGGGTTGAAGCAGAACATGACACATTCTATTTGGACAAAAAAAATGCTGTAAATAAATATGTTGTGAACATTTTCAGGCTATTATCTGTAACCTCGAGTGCCATATTGAATCTGTCAAATGCATAAAAATGTAAATGCCAATAAATATAATACAGGCTTTATCTAATTTCTAGTGTCTGCACTTAACCCAGACTTTCTCACACAACAACTGGCAAAATCCACCACTTGGGCAGACATTAAATCAGCACTTGCCAAAGATGAATTGCCACTTACTGCTTACCTGTTGCCAACACGACCACTTTGCAGAGAGGCTTCTGCTTGGTCCTACAGTTGTCTTTTGACATGGTCATTTTAAAATTTCAATGCGACAAAACAAAATGGCACACTTAAATTCCCTAAGTGTAGGTACGTTTCAGACATGTGGCTTGTTTGTGTTGTTCTGAAATGGACTAAATTGTCACATTTTCTTCTTGGTTCATTCACTTTCAGAAGCCACAGTATTTCAAAATAGACCAAAATTTAGCTGACAGCAAAAGAGAACAACAACATCTCTGCAGGCTTTTATTGGCCTTTTTTCTGTTCATCAACATTATTGCTTATATCAATTTGAGCAGGAATTCAGGCTGCGTCTGAAAAACGACAGTCCTTAAAGGGATAGTTTCCTCTCAAAAATGAAATTACCCCCCTGATTTACTCACCCTAAAAAGCCCTCCTAGGTGTATATTGACTTTCCTTCTTTCAGATTATTCCAATCGGAGATTATACTTAAAAAATGTCCTCTTATGTCCTATATTTTTTATATAATATCCGATCGTATTCGGCTGAAGAAGAAGGCCATCCCTCACTAACCCTGCTGAGGTGCTAAATCACGGGTCATTTTCATTTTTTGGGTGAAGGCTATCCCTTTAAAGGGCACTGTTTTGTGGAGAAACAGGTCATTTTTTTTTTATAAACATTACAGCAGCACAGCACTTCACAAATTTAGGTCATCCAGTAAAAATTTTGCCATATATGCCTTACATTACCATATTCCGATCAGGGCCGTTTTTAACCATTGGGCTAGTGGGCTGTCAGCCCCGGGGCCCGAGCAGGAGGGGGCTCCGTATCTGCGTGGAAGTATATTGACTGAGTAGGCGATCGCCAAAGTCCCACCAGACCCCCTGTCAATCCCAATTATTAGCTGCGTGTTATTGGTTATCGTCTGTGTGTCCGTAAATTCCAATGCATTACCATTTGAGATTTGAATAACGTAATGTTTGAATTTGGTTTGACCAATCAAGGGGCCTTTATATCGATCTTGTCTTTGGAACGATTGTCACACGTTATCTAATCAGGTGATTGCTTGCCCAGTTATGTTGCATGAACCTCATCTTACACTTTTGTTTCTGGGATCAATCTGGAAATAGGTCGCTAAGTAGTAAATAATTGCAATAGTGAAACCATGCATTCCAATAAGTAAAAATGTCAAGCATTCTAAAGTAGAACAAGGAGGGCGGCGTCAAAAAAACGAAACGTCAAATACACACACCTAAAAACACACTACTTAGTGTAAATGCCTCCAGTCGTTCAGGCCTTATTGTACTAAGCTGATGATAGAGTGGAACGTTGCGGGACATTGCAAGTGAAACGCGTGCACCCGGAGCAGATTCAAAACAGTGTCTCGTCCACACGAGTTTAGGTTAGTTCTTGCTTTGTTACAAACCACACAAACCAATAATATTCCAGTTAATAAACGATGTAGTCTTTTAAGGGTTGCGGAGATATTCCGGTAGAAATATATCAAGCGTTGATTTGCCCACGTCATTATGTAGTCTAAGCTTATCAGTTCAAGACGTTTGAGCAGGTTTAAACAAAGGCTGTTGTATACTGTTCTAATGACGTTCATGCTGCGGGCAGAATCATTTTTTTCTGGCGTAAATGTGGTTTAAAACGTTTCTACCCTCATACGCAGCGCTTACACGCACCTGCTCGTATTATTGACAAACTTTCGCCCGTCCTGTGCTTAATACTGTAAAATCAATACACTAGTTCTGTGTCAAAATGGCCCGTCTTTTGCGTAGTAGCCGCGTAAACACAGTTATTTGTGTCTTTATTAATGTTAATAGTAATAGATCAAGCATTGTTACGTATATCGATCCTTTGCCTATATAGAGATCTTAAAAGGATATTCACACCAAAAATGAAACACTGTCCTATATTATAACATTCAAATTTTTGTTCGTAAAACCTCATATGAATTTCCCTTTTTCCTCCCTCAACATAAAAAATACATAAGTTTGATAGATGTCGTAACAGTTTCTGGTCCCAACTGCGTCTCCATAGAGTTTTTTTTTCATATATGGAAGTAGTGAGGGCACAGCAATTGTTTGGTTACCAATATTGTTCCAAATATATTCTTTTTGTGTTCAACCGCATGACGGAATCTCATACAGGTTTAACTCACCGAATTTTCATTTTGGTGAACTATAATGCAGCATATATATAGTGCTGGTTAACCATTTGTGTCAATAATGAAATAATCATCATAAACGACAATATACTTACTCGATCTGTCCTTGAATCTGAATCACTTTTGTAAAATTAATAAGGATCTGAAGTATATTGAATTTATACAGTGAAGCACTATTTCAGTCTATTTGCAATTGTCGTTATACAATATATTTATCTATTTAGTGTGCTTTACGTTATTTCCAGTAGGGACAGATTTTTTATGTCTTTATGTTCTGTTGTAAGAGCCCATAATTTTTGACCTGTTTACTTGTCTTTCATATACTCATTTTACTAGCCGAGTATATATTTTTTGGAAGATTGTAAATTGTAAACAAATTATGAACTTTTAAGTGCATCAAGAATTTTGATATTCTATAAAATCTAATTTAAAACTATATATATCTAGATAGATATTTTAGTGGTATACCGCATAGGCGGCCCCTCCGGGGAAACGGGCGCCTATAGGATATTATTTTCACTAACGCCCTATGATTGCACAAAACGTGGTGGTAGCACTTCCAAACATCAGTTTGTGCAGATCCCACTTGTATATACTGTCAGATCTTTGACGCGATCTCGCAGCAGACCAGGCAAGTTGATTCTGGTGCTTCTTGATCTAATATTGTATGTTTTTAAAATATGTGGTAGATTTATGTAGTCAATGGAGAATCGCTAAATTAATGCATAGATTTTGAGACAAGGTCTTCTTTATGTCATTTTGTTTTTGTGTTTAAACAAACTATATTCATTTAATAACGAACGAATATGTACAAGTGTGGTATTTTAGCCCCCTGCTGTTGGGGCTAAATGCGCACAGTAATTAACATGATAATTAACAGAAGGCTGACTTTTCCATTTGTTGACATGACATTAGATTCAGATGGTAAATATCATATATTATGTTGGGTGTCCATATTAGAGATAATCACCATGTTTAGAATGAAACCTTCATATTTAAAAACATGATATTAATCATGTCATATAATAAAGTAATTTGCTGTTACTACTGTAAATATATATTCAATAATTATTGAATCTCCAATACTTTCAGAATCTTTACTTATTAAAAAGATTTTGTTTCTGTATTTTAAAATATATATTTTTATATTAACACATTTTAATGACAGCATATTTATTGGGGAAAAAATTTGTACTTTTATTTTTCAAAATAAGCAGAAAATAGTACAAACTTTGCTAAAGTGATTGTTTTTAACAAGAATTAGCTTGGACATTATTAAAAAAAAAACTTTATTTTAGCTGAAGTATTTGTATAAATACTGTGTGCCTTTTACCCCATGCTGCTGAGCCTTTTACCCCGTGTGTGGGGTAAAAAGCCCCTCTTGCCACCTCATACATTTATAAAATTTTTAAACAAAATAAACAACTTGAACGATTTATTTTCACACAACATCTGTTGCTCCATTAATGTTCAATACAAAAAAATTTTTTTCCAGCAATTATACATTTTAGGTGCAGTGAATAGCACATTTTTTCTTAAGGTGGGCCTTTAGCTCCGTT